>JASIRB010002419.1:0-55391 GCA_030323885.1 Branchipolynoe longqiensis | reverse complement strand
GCAGCAAATAACAATTGACAGACCAAATTACATACCAGACATCTATTTTCAGACATTCGTACTAGTAACGGGTGTGTTGGAACACCGAAGGTATGTTACTAAGAGTTGAAACAACATGACCGACGGAAGGTCAGCAAGAATCTCGGTTCGAATATAATTTAAAAAATAGCAGGTGCTTACAGTAACATTAAGGGCGCATTCCATATACGCGTAATGCGTAATGCATTATGCGTTACGCGTTATGCGAATGCCAGCATTCCATATACGCGTAATGCGTATTGCGTTATGCGTTATGCGTTATGCAGTGAAGTATATAAAAAGTATATAAAGAGTGTATGTGACTCTGTGTCTCTGTGTGGGTCTCTATGTGTGTGTCTGTGTCTCCGTGTCTCTGTGTGTGTCTGTGTCTGTGTCTGTGTGTGTGACTGTGTCTCTGTGTGTGTCTGTGTCTCTGTGTCTCTGACAAAGAGACACACACAGACACACATACACACAGAGACACAGACAGAGACAGACACAGAGACACATGCAGACATAGATACACAGACAGAGACACACACAGAGACACAGAGACACAACACAGAGACACACACACAGACACACACACAGAGACACACACACAGACACACACACAGACACAGAGACACACACAGAGACACAGATACACACACACAGACACACACAGAGACACACACAGAGACACAGAGACACAACACAGAGACACACACAGAGACACACACAGAAACACAGAGACACACACACAGACACACACACAGCAACAGAGACACAGACACAGACACACACAGAGACACAACACAGAGACACACACACAGACACACACACAGACTCACACAGAGACACACACACAGACACACACACAGACACAACACAGAGACACACACACACACACAGACACACACACAGACACACACACAGAATGGGAAGGTCCAAACATGGCTCAGTTTAGCTTGCTTTGAGGGATGTTAGGACCGTCCCAAATATGAAGACTGCTTCCTAACAGGTCTGCTGCATAAACCTACATGTTTGCACCGTCCCCTTCTCCATACTGCTCTGTATATGACCAAATATTGCATTTATATCTATGTAACTTTTTGTACGTCACATGGGGGTTCCTACCTTTATTATAACCAAATTATAGATAAGTATTCATATTTTTGTGGCTCTGGTAGCATTTTTACCAACCCGAACCCCCACCACCCTTGAAGACTGCTTTCTAACAGGTCCGCCGCATAAACCTACATGTTTGCACCGTCCCCTTCTCCATACTGCTCTGTATATGACCAAATATTGCATTTATATCTATGTAACTTTTTGTACGTCACATGGGGGTTCCTACCTTTATTATAACCAAATTATAGATAAGTATTCATATTTTTGTGGCTCTGGTAGCATTTTTACCAACCCGAACCCCCACCACCCTTGAAGACTGCTTTCTAACAGGTCCGCCGCATAAACCTACATGTTTGCACTGTCCCCTTCTCCATACTGCTCTGTATATGACCAACTATTGCATTTATATCTATGTAACTTTGTGTACGTCACATGGGGGTTCCTACCTTTATTATAGCCAAATTATAGATAAGTATTCATATTTCTGTGCATATGGTAGCATTTTTAGCTTTCCCATAACCGTCAGTCTCCCGATTGGGACGGTCCTAAACTGAGTCATGTTAGGACCGTCCTTTTTGTTCAACAAAACGGCTGTCCATAATTATCAGTCGCCTCCTCCAGCCTTATATCAATGGAAAAATGCGACTGATGCTTTTCTATTCGCATCACCTTGTCCCGGCTGTCCGTAATTATCAGTCGCCTCCTCCAACCTTATATCAATGGACAAATGCGACTGATGCTTTTCTATTCGCACGGCCTTTACGCATTAGGCATTACGCACTGATCGCTACATGGAGCGATCGGGATAATTAATTTCTGACGCATTCGCATTCGCATTACGCATTACGCATATATGGAATGTACCTCATAGGTTTCAAGGCATTTCGATTTTTTGTCACATTCGCATTCGCATTCGCATTACGCATTACGCGTATATGGAATGCGCCCTTTACATAGGATGAACCATGTCGATAATAAAGAAATTGTATATACAGTTAATTGACAGCCAAAGTGGCTACATAGACATAGATATATGTATATATATTGATTATTGTTGTTCATATTGTATTGAAATTTGTTTATCGTTGTTGTTGAGTTTATTAGGTTCTCATATATTTCTTGTTAACAAAATGAAAGGTAGTTGTTAAGAATTTATGCACATGCTAAACAAATGTGTCACTAACACGTATGAGAGAAATTACATCAATGTTAATACCAATCAGATAGTTAAAAAACCGATATGAATATGGTTACGTGTTACACAAATTAACGTGTTAGTATTAAGTAAAAGTTCAAAAATTGCAGTTCTCCACCTTATAATTCTCCAAAATGTTCTAATGTTCCATGTTTGTACTCCATCTTCTCAACAAAAAAAAGAGAAGGGAGATGTGACATATGTAAACTATGTTAGCGCGTGCCGGCCTCAAGGGTAGGGAGCCCGCATGAGGGCAGAGGGGAGCGCGGCTTGGATGTACTAAGAATAAACCACTTGTGTCCTGGTCGTTGGAGAGTTCATTTGTTGTCTTTACAGGCCACTAACTCGCCTTGTGCACAGCATTAGTAGGATAGGTCACTACCTCACCTCACACACAGCATTAGTAGGATAGACCACTATCTCGCCTCACACACATCATTAGTAGGATAGGTCACTACGTCACCTCGCACACAGCATTAGTACGATACGCCACTACCTCACCTCGCACACAGCATTAGTAGGATAGGCCACAACCTTGCCTCACACATCATTAGCAGGATAGGTGACTACCTCGCCTTGCAGACAGCATTAGTAGGATAGGCCACTACCTTGCCTCGCACACAGCATTAGTAGGATAGGCCACAACCTTGCCTCGCACACAGCATGTGTAGGATAGGTCACTACCTCGCCTCACACACAGCATTAGTAGGATAGGTCACTACCTCGCCTCACACACATCATTAGTAGGATAGGTCACTACCTCGCCTCACACAGAGCATTAGTAGGATTGGTCACTACCTCGCCTCACCCACAGTATTAGTAGGATAGGCCACTACCTCACCTCGCAAACATTAGTAGGATAGGCCACTACGTCGCCTCGCACACAGCATTAGTAGAATATGTCACTACCTCCCCTCGCACACAGCATTATTAGGATAGGTCACTACGTCGCCTCCCACACAGCATTATTAGGAGAGGCCCCTACGTCGCCTCGCACACATCATTAGTAGGATAGGTTACTACCTCACCTCAAACACAGCATTATTAGGATAAGTCACTACCTCGCCTCACACACAGTATTATTAGGATAGGTCAGTACCTCGCCTTGCACACAGCATTAGTAGGATAGGTCACTACCTCGCCTCACACACAGCATTAGTAGGAGAGGTCAGTACCTCGCCTCACACACAGCATTAGTAGGATAGGTCACTAACTCACCTCGCACACAGCATTAGTAGGATAGGTCACAACCTCGCCTCAAACACAGCATTAGTAGGATAGGTCACTACCTCAACTCGCACACAGCATTACTAGGATAGGTCACTACCTCTCCTCGCACACAGCATTAGTAGGATAGGCCACTACCTCGCCTTGCACACAGCATTAGTAGGATAGGTCACTACCTCTCCTCGCACACAGCATTAGTCGGATAGGTCACTACCTCGCCTCACTCACATCATTAGTACGATAGGTCACTACCTCGCCTCACACACAGCATTAGTAGGATAGGTCACTACCTCACCTCGCACACAGCATTAGTAGGATAGGTCACTACCTCGTTCCGCACACAGCATTAGTAGGATAGGTTACTACCTTGCCTCACACACAGCATTAGTAGGATAGGTCACTACCTCGCCTCACCCACAGCATTAGTAGGAAAGGCCACTTCCTCACCTCGCACACATCATTAGTAGGATAGGCCACTACCTCTCCTCGCACAAAGCATTAGTAGGATAGGTCACTACCTCGCCTGACACACATCATTAGTAGGATAGGCCACTACCTCTCCTTGCACATAGCATTAGTAGGATAGGTCACTACCTCACCTCACACACAGCATTAATAGGATAGGTCACTACCTCTCCTCGCACACAGCATTAGTCGGATAGGTCACTACCTCCCCTCACTCACATCATTAGTAGGATAGGTCATTACCTCGCCTCACACACAGCATTAGTAGGATAGGTCACTACCTCACCTCGCACACAGCATTAGTAGGATAGGCCACTACCTCGCCTTGCACACAGCATTAGTAGGATAGGTCACTACCTCTCCTCGCACACAGCATTAGTCGGATAGGTCACTACCTCGCCTCACTCACATCATTAGTACGATAGGTCACTACCTCGCCTCACACACAGCATTAGTAGGATAGGTCACTACCTCACCTCGCACACAGCATTAGTAGGATAGGTCACCACCTCGTTCCGCACACAGCATTAGTAGGATAGGTTACGACCTCGCCTCACACACAGCATTAGTAGGATAGGTCACTACCTCGCCTCACTCACAGCATTAGTAGGAAAGGCCACTTCCTCACCTCGCACACATCATTAGTAGGATAGGCCACTACCTCTCCTCACACACAGCATTAGTAGGATAGGTCACTACCTCGCCTCACACACATCATTAGTAGGATAGGCCACTACCTCTCCTCGCACATAGCATTAGTAGGATAGGTCACTACCTCACCTCACACACAGCATTAGTAGGATAGGTCACTACCTCACCTGGCACACATCATTAGTAGGATAGGCCACTACCTCGCCTCTCACACAGCATTAGTAGGATAGGCCACTACCTCTCCTTGCACACTGTATTAGTAGGATAGGTCACTACCTCACCTCGCACACAGCATTAGTAGGATAGGTCACTACCTCGCCTCTCACCCAGCATTAGTAGGATAGGCCACTACCTCTCCTTGCACACCGTATTAGTAGGATAGGTCAATACCTCACCTCGCACACAGCATCAGTAGGATAGGTCACTACCTCACCTGACACACATCATTAGTAGGATAGGTCACTACCTCGCCTCACACATATTATTAGGATACGTCACTACCTCACATCTCACCCAGCATTAGTAGGATAGGTCACTACCTCTCCTCACACACAGCATTAGTAGGATACATCACTACCTCGCCTCCCTCACAGCATTAATAGGATAGGTCACTACCTCGCCTCACACACATCATTAGTAGGATAGGTCACTACCGCACCTCGCACACAGCATTAGTAGGATAGGTCACTACCTCACCTCGCACACAGCATTAGTATGATAGCTCACTACCTCGCCCTGCACACATCATTAGTAGGATATGTCACTACCTCTCCTCGCACACAGCATTAGTAGGATAGGTCACTATCTCAACTCGCAGCATTACTAGGATAGGTCACTGCCTCTCCTCGCACACAGCATTAGTAGGATAGGCCACTAACTCGCCTTGCACACAACATTAGTAGGATAGGTCACTACCTCTCCTCGCACACAGCATTAGTCGGATAGGTCACTACCTCCCCTCACTCACATCATTAGTAGCATAGGTCACTACCTCGCCTCACACACAGCATTAGTAGGATAGGTCACTACCTCACCTCGCACACAGCATTAGTAGAATATGTCACTACCTTGTTCCGCACACAGCATTAGTAGGATAGGTTACTACCTCTCCTCACACACAGCATTAGTAGGATAGGTCACTACCTCGCCTCGCACACATCATTAGTAGGATAGGTCACTACCTCTCTTCATACACAGCATTTGTAGGATAGGCCGCCACCTCGCCTTGTGCACAGCATTAGTTGCATGGGCCACTACCTCGCCTCGCACACAGCATTAGTAGGATAGGCCACAATCTCGCCTCGCACACATCATAAGTAGGATAGGTCACTACCTCGCTTCTCACACAGCATTAGGAAGATACGTTACTACCTCACCTCGCACACAGCATTAGTAGGATACATCACTACCTCGCCCCACACATAGCATTAGTAGAATAGGTCACTACCTCGCCTCACACACATCATTAGTAGGATAGGCCACTACCTCACCTCGCAGACAGCATTAGTAGGATAGGCCACTACCTCGCCCTACACACAGCATTAGTAGGATAGTTCACTACCTCACCTCGCTCACAGCATTATTACGAGAGGCCAGTACCTCGCCTCACACACAGCATTAGTAGTGAAGTGGGCGTGTCCACTCGCCTTGAGCAATTTGCGCACTCAGTCCACGGGCGCGCAAATTACTCGCCTTGAGCAATTTGCGCACTCGCTCCACGGGCGCGCAAATTGCTTTCACTTGTGCATGCGAGGGTTCTTGGTGGTAAAGCCTTGCTTGGCGCCTAGGTAAGCAATGACGGGGCCTCGGGCGGTCGGGGCCTGACCCGGCAGACATGCTTTTGCATGCTCTGTCATTTTAGCCGATATTTAGTTTTTTAATTATCTAAATTCTAACACTAATATAATCAAACAACACGGGAGGGAAAGGGAGACATATACTTCTCTATTCAATACGCATATTTCGCTGGTATCATTGTTAGTTATGGTAAGAATAAAGTCATGAGTTCTTGTGAAGGTGGATTTGGACGTTCCTGGCATTCTTTACTATCCTCCAGTATTACTGTAGATTAACCGCTATGGAAAACCTGATATTTGATTGCTTTATATGTAATTGAGGGCCTTATGCCTAAGCAAGCCTTATGCAGTTACTCTACCCATCTGTGGGAATATTACAATAACAGCATTAACGTAGTGTTACTTTAGGGTGGAAATTACGACATTAACATTAGACTGAGTATCAGTGACAGCAGCAGCATCTCTAGCTGGACACGTACTTCTGGAATAAATCCGTAACATTAATAATACCCCGAATTGCGAAGGGGACAGCCAGTTAGCTGAAATAACCTAATTTATAGATCTATATATACTTTAGGCTGATAAATGCGTGCGATGGCAAATTGCGTATGTAGACGAAACTCTGGCTATCCGCCTGTAGCACTGGGAGAACACCCGACGGCGACTGACTACCTGCAGACGGGAGGAGGAGCCGCAGCAGCCCGCAGCAGGCCCAGGAAATTCACTTGGAAAATATTACATAAAATTAACTCGTTGGCTCGCCTTATAACGGGGGTGGAATAGCCGAACGGTTAAACTTGGCGAACTTGGCGAACTTCACCTTCCTCGGTTTTTCGACTTTTCCAAGTTTGAACGAGTCAGATCCATGAAATACACCGTGAAAACCGGTAGGCTCCTTAACCTTCTTGTCGGTCCTCTTTGGGAGGAGATCTTCACCTTCCTCGGTTTTTCGAATTTTCCAAGTTTGAACGAGCCAGTGGGGGGTTATTTAAAGGAATCAAGATATACTTTTCGTAAACCATCCAAAACTCGTGGCTTTCTCCTCTGTAGTCCCATGTATGTACCGTCATGTGAGATCATATACCAGTAAGGGGTCTTCGCCATCATCAAGTGTTACCATCACTGATGGTTTTTCGACTTTTCCAAGTTTGAAATAATCAGTTCCATGAAATACAGAGTGAAAACCGGTAGGCTCCTTAACTTTCTTGTCATCCTCTTTGGGAGGAGATCTTCACCTTCCTCGGTTTTTCGACCTTTCCAAGTTTGAACGAGTCAGTTCCATGAAATACACCGCGAAAACTGGTAGGCTCCTTAACCTTGTTGTCGGTCCTCTTTGGGAGATCTTCACCTGCCACGGTTTTTCGACTTTTCCAAGTTTGGACGAGCCAGTGGGGGGTTATTTAAAGGGATCAAGATATACTTTTCGTAAACCATCCAAACTTGTGGCTTCCTCCTCTGTAGTCCCATGTATGTACCGTCATGCGAGATCATATACCAGTAAGGGGTCTTCGCCATCATCAAGTGTTACCATCACTGATGGTTTTTCGACTTTTCCAAGTTTGAAAGAATCAATTCCATGAAATACACCGTGAAAACCAATAGGCTTCTTAACCTTCTTGTCGGTCCGCTTTGGGAAGAAATCTTCACCTCCTTCGGTTTCTCGACTTTGCCAAGTTTGAACGAACCAGTTCCATGAAATACGCCGTGAAAACCGGTATGCTCCTTAACCTTCTTGGCGAACTTCACCTTCTGGACCTTCTTGGTGGTCCTCTTTGGGAGGAGATCTGCACCTTCTTCGGTTTCTTCGGTGGCTGCTTTCCGTCCGCAATTTCCTTGCGCTCCAGTCCTCTGTGGGGAAATCTTAGTAGGATTTGTGGGGCAATTTGACCTTCTTTAGTGTCTCCTCGACAACCAGTAGGCTCTTTAACCTTCTTGGCGACCTTCACCTTCTTGACCTTCTTGGTGGTCCTCTTTGGGAGGAGATCTGCACCTTCTTCGGTTTCTTCGGTGGCTGCATTCTATCCGCAATTTCCTTGCGCTCCAGTCCTCTGTGGGGAAATCTTGGATGTTTTAGCCTTGTGGGGCAATTTGACCTTCTTTAGTGTCTCCTCGACAGCCTTAGGCTTCTTAACCTTCTTGGCGGTCTTCTTTGGAAGAACACATACAAGTAACAATAAGATTTAAAATTAAAATATAAAATATATATTTCCTAAACAAAACTACCATTTATTAACATAAACCAAATATTTTAAACATAAACTTTTAACACTGGGCATCCATCGTCCACTCGAAAGCAAGACCAAAACGGCCAGTGAGGATGAGATTTCCCTTTTTCATGCTTTCTTCCACCATACATATTGGAATCGGTAGTTCGAGAGATCGTGTCATTCCTCTCGCCCTCCAGTTTTCCCTTGTCAGGTGGATATAGACTTGAAAGCAAGACCAAAACGGCCAGTGAGGATGAGATTTCCCTTTTTCATGCTTTCTTCCATCTTACATATTGGAATCGGTAGTTTGAGAGATCGTGTCATTCCTCTCGCCCTCCAGTTTTCCCTTGTCAGGTGGATATAGACTTGAAAGCAAGACCAAAACGGCCAGTGAGGATGAGATTTCCCTTTTTCATGCTTTCTTCCACCATACATATTGGAATCGGTAGTTTGAGAGATCGTGTCATTCCTCTCGCCCTCCAGTTTTTCCCTTGTCAGGTGGATATAGACTTGAAACCAAGACCAAAACGGCCAGTCAGGATGAGATTTCCCTTTTTCATGCTTTCTTCCACCATACATATTGGAATCGGTAGTTCGAGAGATCGTGTCATTCCTCTCGCCCTCCAGTTTTTCCTTGCCATGAGATTTACCTTTTTTACACTTTCTTGCATCATGCATATTGGAATCTGTAGTTCGAAGAGATCGTGTTATTCCTCTCACCCTCCAGTTTTTCCTTGCCATGAGATTTCCCTTTTTAACACTTTCTTGCATCATGCATATTGGAATCTGTAGTTCGAAGAGATCGTGTTATTCCTCTCACCCTCCAGTTTTTCCTTGCCATGAGATTTCCCTTTTTCACACTTTCTTGCATCATGCATATTGGAATCAGCAGTTCGGGAGATCAGACAATTCCTCTCACCTTCTTTCCAAAGTCCTCTTGTTCGAAGCCTTCTTTGGTGTCTTGGATATCTTAGCCTTTATGGCGACTTGACCTTCTTTGGTGTCTTTTCGACAGCCTTAGGCTCCTTGACCTTCTTTGGGGTAAACTTCACCTTCCTGAGCTTCTTGCCAAAATCCTCTTGTTCGAAGCCCTCTTTGGTGTCTTGGATATCCTAGCCTTTATGGCGACTTGACCTTCTTCAGTGCCTTCTCGATAGCCATAGGCTCCTTGACCTTCTTTGGGGTAATCTTCACCTTCCTGAGCTTCTCGACCTTGTCCAGCTTGAAGGAACCACATAGCGTCCATTGCCCATTGTTTGCTAATAAAACGCGTACGGAAATGCGCCTGTGCGCATTTCTGGGAATACATATATCTAGTAAAGCGCTTGCTCGCGCAATAACCATGGGTATCTGTGGGGAAATTTGTCCGTTGATATAGGTTAACCAATGTACCATTGCTCAATTTAAAATTGTGTGGGTAAATTTAATGAAAACGAAGTAGACCTTTCAGGTGAAGGTAAATTTCAACATTATGCTTGCATATGGTGCTCGCGGTTTCAAGGTTATTATTGCCGAAAGTGATAGTGAGGATAAGCTCTCACTACCTATAAAGTACTTTCTCATGGCATGCGTATCAAACAGCCTCTGATAACCAAGTCCAACTCCCGGCCTTCACGAGGCGAAACTGTTTCTACTGACGGGAGAAGGGGCAAAGGCGGATCTCTGGCGCCTCAAAACAGATGCTTCGGGCAGGTGGGGCTCGTCAATCTTGGCTGACTGCTCATCTAGGAGAAGGTAAACTCTGATTTAAAACCCCCGCTGCCGTGCGGCTAGTCCCATTTATGGGAAGACCAGAAGTTGGTAGTGCACACCAGCGGCCATACCGACTCAATTGTCGGCCTAAACTAAGTGCGGTGCACATCAACTTTGTTGGTGTGGTCAGGGGATGTCACCCCTTCAAGTGCATGAAGACTGGAGCAGCAGATGAGTTAGAAAATCAATAGCTTTGAAGGTGTAACAGCAAGATGATGTGGCTCATCAGGGCACACTCTGACAAAGATGAGTAAGTGGCCAGTCACCTTGGAAAGGAAGGGGAACCTACCAAGTATTTACCCATAGTAAGCAATGGTAATTAATGGAAACAAATTTAGAGATGGAGACAACTCTGGTCCCTCTGCGGGGAAGCCTTCTAATAGCTACAGTGGAGGCACCTATTAAGAAACCTAGTAATGACAATGTAAATCCAAAGCCTAAAATAGGAAGGTATGCATCTGATGTCAGGCAACTGAAAACTGGAGGAAAGGTGCTAAAGATTGGTACATGGAATGTACAAACATTGTACAAACCAGGCCGATATGACAACCTGAAAGTGGAAATGACAGCACTAAACCTTGACATCCTAGGTATAGCTGAGACGAGATGGACGGGTGACGGGAGGATAGGTGTTAGTGAGGTAGATATGATATATTCTGGAGATGAAAAACATCAGTATGGCGTTGGAATTATGATGAAGAAGTCCATTGCCGCCACAATGATTGTATTCTGGCCAGTATCTGACAGAATTATTATGATGAAGCTGAGGGGAAAACCGTTCAATATAAACATTCTGCAAGTTTATGCACCAACCTCAGATCACGATGATGAAGAAGTCAACGAGTTCTATGACAGCATCAAAAAGGTAATGGAATACACCAAGTCTGGAGAAATAACAATTGTTATGAGCGATTGGAATGCGAAAGTTGGAGAACAACATGAATATCCAGTAACAGGAAGATTTGGCTTAGGTGAGAGAAATGATCGTGGTGAATACTTGATAAATTTCTGTTTGACATCAAAACTAGTAATTGCTAACACCTTATTTGAACATCCAAAGAGAAGACTATATACATGGAAGAGCCCTGGTGATGAATGTCGGAACCAGATCGATTACATTCTTGTCAACCAACGATATCGAAATTGTATCAATCAGGCAAGGACATATCCAGGTGCTGACATATGTTCGGATCATAATCGAGTAGTAATCAGTATGGTAGTGAAATTGAAACAGCAGAACAAAATTAAAAACAACATTCAAATGGATATGAACATGTTAAAAGATGCAAAATACAGAACTAAGTATAATGTCTCTGTTCATAACAAATTCAGTGTACTGATGAATGAAGAAACTCCTCAGAGAGAGTATAACAACATTGAAATGGAATGGGAAGCTCTCAGAGAAAGCATGGTCAAGTCAGCAGAGGAGGTGTTACCAAATAAAAAACGAGAGACAAAGCAATCATGGATGACGCAAACCATACTAGAAAAGATGGCAGAAAGGAAGAAAGTGAAAACCACTGATCCACCTAAATACAAACACCTGAAGAATGAAATAGAAGATGAATGCAAAAAAGCTAAATATGAATGGTGGAATAAGAAGTGTGAAGTAGTGGAACAACTTGAGTCTCAACATCGTTCAAGAGAGATGCACAAGAAAGTGAAAGAGATAACAGGTCAAGGATACAGACAGAGAAGCAGTAAATGTATCAAGAACAAAGACGGCAAAATGCTCTTTGAAGAAGATGAAATAAAGTCCAGATGGGAAGAATATGTAAACGAACTATACAATGATGACAGAGGGAACCCTCCCACAATTGAGAAAGAAGATGGGAATATTATATTAGTATCAGAGGTTGAGAAGGCTATCAATGATCTAAAGGCAGGTAAGGCTCCTGGAAGTGACCAGATAACATCAGAAATGATAAAAGGACTAGATGAAGTGGGGATTCAAATCATTCATAAGCTAGTAACTGACGTCTATGAGACTGGATTTATACCATTGAATATGAATGAATCCATATTTGTACGACTCCCAAAGAAGCTAAAACCAACATTGTGTACTGAGTACAGAACACTAAGCCTGATGAGTCATATGTTGAAGATGATCCTGAAAATAATTTTACTGAGAAACAGACAGAAAATTGAAGAACAAATCAGTAACATACAAAGTGGGTTTATATCTGGAAGAGGTACACGTGAAGGGATTTTCAATATGAGAATGATTTGTGAACGTTATTGTGAAGTGAACCAGGATGTTTATGCCTGCTGTATTGACTATGAGAAGGCCTTCGACCGAGTCAATCATGAACTGTTAATCAAATGTTTACAAGATATTGGTGTCAATGGCAAAGACATTAAACTAATTGTGAACTTATACTGGACACAATGTGCATTTATAAAAAATGGAGCAGGGCCTATCGGATGAAGTTATGATTAAACGAGGAGTTCGCCAGGGGTGTGTATTGTCACCATGTCTATTTAACCTGTACACAGAGATGATTTTCAGACACATTGAAGATTGCAAGGGAGTGACAATAGGTGGCATGAACGTCAACAATCTTAGATATGCCGATGACAGTGTAATACTAGCAGACAGTGAGAAAAACCTACAAGATATAGTGAATAGAATCAATAAAGCTGGAATACTATTCAACATGAAGATGAATGCCAGGAAGACCAAAACAATGGTTATAAGTAAAAAGACAGATAAACCAAATGTCAATTTAACCATAGATGGCACAAACATAGAACAAGTATCCGAATTCATATATCTCGGACAAAAGATTACAAATGATGGGAGATGTGAGGAAGAAATTAAAAGAAGGATAACAATAGCCCAAACAACATTCTCCAAAATGTATAGAGTGTTAACATCAAGTAAGATATTAATACAAACAAGGAAGCGTATTCTTCAGTGTTATGTGTGGTCTACTCTAATGTATGGGGCAGAGACATGGACAATCTCTAAGAAAATGTACAAACGTTTAGCAGCATTTGAGATGTGGACTTATCGAAGGATGATGAAAATATCATGGACAAAGAAGATCACCAACAAAGAAGTTCTCAGAAAAATTAAAAATAAGAAAAGCTTGTTTGCCACTATACAGACAAAGAAACTTATTTATTTTGGCCACATCATTCGTCAGAGTTCAATATACCGTACATTGTTGGAAGGGAAGGTGAATGGCAGCAGAGGGAGAGGGAGACCAAGAACATCATGGTTTACAAATATTTCACAGTGGACAGGCTTGAATTATTCACAGTCTATCAGAACAGCACAACATTGGGACAAGTGGAGAACCATTGCATCCAACCCTCGACTAGAGGATGGAACTATTGATTGATTGATGGTGCTCGCATAATGCGAAGGAAGCAATAGAGCTTAGGATATAGGCCTTGCGGCCTAAGTCGTATAGAAGTAGAAGTAGAAATAGGGACAAACTAACATAGGCCTTACGGTCAAATGTTACTTCTAAATAAATTCTAACTTAAAATAACGAGTAAAGACACTGCCAGCGCATACTGCGTGCAGATATTGCGTATAGGCCTGGCAATTAGTCAGCCGCGCATGGGCGCAACATTGTGTTCAACATTGTCGGGTGGTTGCCCAAGTGTATTGTGTAGTTGGACTTGCTGTCGGATTGCTAATTTGCTATTGCATATTTAAAGGGATGAAAGACAACATTTTATAATGAAGGATGGTAAAGTATCGCAGGGGAAGCAATTTGCGTGCTCGCACAATTTGCGCGCCCAGGCATTTCGCTTCCGCCATATTATTCGGAACACTTTTTGTTTGGGTCTATGCCATAGCTGCAACACCAATAGCTGGCATAGCCCACCCCTTAAATCGCCTTTTGTAAAAATTTAGAAAGTTTAGTAGACGCAATTCGCGCACTATCGTGCTAGCATTGAATGACGCGTGCTCGGGATTGCCCCTTGACTCCCAAGGACTACGGCCTACAGCCTGCTCTCTGCATAAGGCAAGCAGTTTTGCTGAATTCTTAAAGAATCTTGGTGGTTTGGCATTTAGGATGGCATAGACATTACCTGGTTGGGAGTGAGTCGTGGTCATCATCATCATCATCATGCTGTCGGTCGCAATGCGACAAAGACTGCTTTTATTTCTTAAGCGCTGCTATTTTGTGCGGTTGTGCATTTCATAAAAGCTGCTTGCAAAGTGTTGAAGTGCTGCTGGCTTTTGCAAGTTACTAGCAGCACTCTCTCGGGGAGCAAATAGAGGTCTCACACCGGCAAGAACATGTCAAGACAGGCGCAAACTATTTGTCCCTGCAGTGGCTGGTCGGGTGATGTTGGGAGTTCCATTCATCTCCGCCCTTAATGCTGCCACGGAAGCATGGTTTTCTGTTAGGGTTTGCTCCCTTAGCCTTTGGTTCTATCAAGTACCTGTACACCACAAGGCAGTGGTTTATAACTTTGCAAGGCAGGGGCGTCAAACTCCCTGAGGTATTTTAGCAGGTAGGTACTGCAATACCTGCAATACCTGTGGTGCAGTGCCCCAAATGGGAAAATTCCGCCGGGAGTATATAATTATACTGGGCCCACAGAGGATCTCCCGTCGCGAGTACCATGGCTTACGGTGCCCAAATTGACTTTACCGTCGGGAGTATAATCCGAGTATACGTGCCCAAAAAGTAAGATCCGGTCGGGAGTATTTTTATATATACGGGGCCCGCCGGTCGCCAGTAATGTGCCCTTCCCTTTTGTCTCGCCGAATACTATATAAAATATGTGATAGGCACATATGGGCGATGAAGAAAACCCACCTTTGATTTTGGCCAAGGGCGAGCATGCATTGCGCACGGACAGATTTAAAGTAGGATATATCCAACCCCCCCCCCCCCCCCCCGTGACCCAGCATTTTGCGGTCGGCGGGTTTTTGTCCCCTTTCTGTGCAATCCTATGGTCAGGTCGATTTCTACGTAACAGTCCATTATATTGCAAATGCAGTATCGTCTAAACTTATCTGGGCTTCCTCCACTGTAATTTTGTTAATATAACTATGACAACCGGCAGCCTCGTAGAATTTGCCTTGGACTGGACCGACAAATCTCTCCATGGTGAATCGTCCAGTTCAGTACGTGGTTGCGGGGTGTAATTAAATTTTTCTTTAACTTAATGTTTTTCTCGTGTGCTTTCATATATCTATTCTCCCCATTTTTTCTAGCCCACGATTTAGTCAATGGTGGTTCGCAAAAATATGCAGTGGCGTTCAAAATTGAACAAAATAAATGGTAACCATATTCTTCCGAATGCACTATAATGCCTTTATCTGGTATCCGCGCGAGGAAAATGTGCAGAGGTGCTCAAGAATTCAACATCTGTCCAAATTCTCCGGGAAAGCGCTTTGCCGCAATTCTATGCGATCTGAACTAAAAAAGATATTAGAAATGTACGAAAAGTCCTAGCGACTCGGGTTAATCACCCAATTTTGTCGATATATTCCGTTTTATAGTGGATATATCTCTCTGCCATATTGAATATACACAAGCGATCATCCATGGTGCACCTTTGGATCATCGGCTGTGAATATTGCGGCTTACAGTTAATTTTGATGTTATTATCGGCGTGCAAGTACACAGAAGAAGAAATTTCCGGACAGCAGCAACCTTCACAATTACTTCGCCATCGAGAAGTCCGCCCAGGCATATTTGTGTGGCTTGATCCAGTTAGGTCGGCAGTGCTCCAGGCCAGGGCAGTGTTTGTATTAGTTAGAACCGGGCACCGCCGGCATATCGGTTGTTATGCGCGGAAGCGTCGGCCCCGAGCGGCCGACTACAGCGCCACGATGTTAGTAGTATGCGAGCTCATGACTTTCTCCTATATGCCTTTATTAGGAGATTTATTTTATTGCATGTATATTTATTATATTTATGGTTTTATTCGGACTATATATAAAATAAACACAACAACAAGTTGGACAAAACTATATATCTAAAAAGATAGTGAATTTTAATAAAAAGAATAGATCTCAGCAATGGAGGTCGATGATGATATAGATATCCTATTGGAAAGGAACAATTGTCTACCTGATGGCATTCCATGCTGAGTTTCTGCCATTTTGGCTCATAAAGAGTGTATTGCTACGAATTATTCGTACAAAGGAAGCATTGTAAACTTTGACATTGCCTGGTCGGGAGTGAGTCGTGGTGCGGTGCCCCAATTGGGAATATCCGCCGGGAGTATTTAATCTTACGGGGCCCACCTAGGATTTCCCATCGGGAGTACCACGGCTTACGGTGCCCAAGGTGACTTTACGGTCGGGAGTATAATCCGAGTATACGGTGCCCATACAGTAAGATCCGGTTGGGAGTAGTTTTTATATATACTGGGCCCACCGGTCACCAGTAATGTCCCCTTCCTTTTGGTCCGAATAAGACGATATAATATTTGTGGGGGGCACAATTGCGCTCTGGCGCATTTGCCTTGTACTCTATAATCTGAGCACACTCATAAGTTGAGGATCATCTAAATATTCTGATATTCTAGTGAGCAAATTGCGCTCTGGCACATTTGCCTTGTCCTGTGTACTCTGCGCATGGAGAAAAGTTGAATTACTCTGACATTCTTGTGAGCAATTTGTGTGCTGGCGCATTTGCCTTGTACTGTGTATTCTGCGCATGGAGTAAAATTTTAATATTCTAACATTCTAGTGAGTAATTTGCGCACTGGCGCACCTATATTTGCTTCGCCGCACGGGTTAATGATAACTTGTGGAGTCCACTTTATAAAATCCTGGAAAGCAATTTGCGCCCAGGCGCAACTATATGCATATTAGTGCGCATACTCTGATGCACTTGTTACAGGTTAAAGCTGATTTAATTTTTCTGAAATCCTGGAAAACAATTGGTGCCCAGGCTCATCTTTGGATAATATTGCGCGTCCTCTGACATACTTGTCACGGTTTCAAGCTAATTTAGCCTTTCTAAAACTCTGGGAAGTATGTTGCGCCCTGGCGCGTTTATTCATATGTATCTGTGCGTATTGGACGTCAGTCCCCGCTGACACTCAAACACATTTTACTAAAATTTGCACTACTCGGCAAAAGAGAAGAAACGAGAACAGTAGCATGAACTTTTTGAAAGTTTAATGAAAAAGAAACATTGCGGGGCCTGAAGCAGGCTATCAGTGGGTGACAGGGACATGTCAGTACCGTAGCCGACAAGGGCAGTCATTGTATCAGATAGCCGGTGGCAGATCCAGTAAGCTTGAACAGGAGACGGATCAGCGCTCACCCCCCCAGAACGAGGGTGGGAGGGTGGGGAAGTGAACAGTGAGAGGCACCGAGGTAAAGTGGCTTAGCAGCACAACACAAGCAGCAAAGTAAACAGCAGGAAGTTGCCTCGTGCGCAAATTACACATGTTAGCCTCTGCCGACATGCTCAATTCGCACTACTCGGCAAAAGAGAAGAAACGAGAACAGTAGCATGAACTTTTTGAAAGTTTAATGAAATAGAAACATTGCGGGGCCTGAAGCAGGCTATCGGTGGGTGACAGGGACCCGTCAGTACCATAGCCGACAAGGGCAGTCATTTTATCAGATAGCAGGTGGCAGATCCAGTAAGCTTGAACAGGAGAGGGATCAGTGCTCACCCAATAAATGAGCGAGCGCTGATGGAGCCTCGTGAACAGGCAGGACCGAAAGGTAGGCGCGGACCGCCCTTCCTTTCCAGGTACCAGCTTGAAGGAGGTTGGAGCTTGACAGTCCCGCACTCTGGCATGACTGGGCGGCACCCCATCGAAGGCTGTGCAGAGTGAGTTTAGCATGTTACTGATGACCTGAGGCAGCGTTGCGGAGGATTGTAGTCAGGAGCTTAGCGGACAGTGACTCGCCGGATAGTAGCATGAAGGCTGGATCAGCGGGTTCCGCAGAAACCGAGGACCTATAAGCAGTCCAAGCTCAGACAGGGCAGCAGATTGAAGCTTGAATACGTGGAAGGCGGAAACTATGGGAGATGAAGTGGCAGAACGTGTTTTAGTAGAGCGTATCGTGACAAATAAAGTCTATCTCTTAATCTGAATATCTCTGATGCATATAACATGAGGAGAAGCGAGGCTGGAGGGAAGCCGATTACTGTGGTTTTTTCGGGCCCTGGAGCCTAGCATGATGGCTCATCATGTAGACTGGAAGATAGAGGCAAACAAAGTACTATCTTCCAGGCTGAGTGAAAGTACAGGTCAAACTAAATATTTTCAGATCCCGAGTTTCTGTTACTTCTGACAGCTTCATCGTATTACAGATCAGTCGAGATTAAAAGAATTACATAACGTTAATGCTTTATCTTTACCGGCTTTAACTACATGAACTACTTGGGGCATCGTCTAGTAGAAATTCTGCGTCTGACTTATACTTCATCTGGTCACAATTATATCTTGCAGCCCTTAAGAAAACTGGTGAGCACAATTAGAGAATGGGATCTCTGCCGCTAACTTCTAGAACCATTCGATCCTTCAAGTTCTGGATTACTATGAATGAACCCTTATATAGTAGCTCAAAAAGCTGCAAGAGTTCTGTCAGAGCTTTATCGCTAAATGACGTGGAATTACAGGTCAACATCAAGTATGTTCAGATCACAAGTTACTGTTACTTCTGAGATCTTCATCGTATTACAGCTCAGAACAGCATTATTCTTAAGATTGGAATTACAGAAGGAGCTGTTGGGAAGGAAGATTATTGTATTCACGTGCTTAAGATTAGAAGGATCAGGGAAGAAGAGCTGAAATGGCATGCACTAGATTTCCCGGGAGACTCTAGCAGTGAAAGGAAACAGAACTGATGTCTCGAGATTAACTGAATGACATATCGTTAATGCTCTATCTTTATGGGCTTTATCACTAAATGAGCTACTTGGAGCATCAGGTTAGTTATGCTTAATCTGGTCACGATTATATTTTGCTGCCATTAAGATCTGGCAAGCCCAATCAGAGAGAATGTGATCTCTACAGCTAAATTCTGGAACCATTCCAGATCCTTCAAGAGTTTGGTATTATGAATGAACTCTATATGGGTGCTCGAAAAGCTGGCAGTTTGTGAATCTAGACTGGCTTGATGTATTCAGCCAGCTGGTTACCCTTCACGTTATGCTCTATAATTATTTCCGTTATATGTGTTTGGTCTGCAAGAGTATAGAAGCATGGAGGATTTCTGGGACATTGGTATGCGAGAGGTACCGTCATGGCGACTGTAACTAGCCAACATCCTAGGAAGTTAGGGAGTTAATAGGTGGGAAGCACTTATCTTTGGCAATTTCTCGACCGAATTTGGCGATGCTGGCAATCCGATATCGCAGTATGGCAACACTCTAACGTCCAACATGTCATCACCTGTCCTGATACTGGCTTAGATGTTGACTACTTCATTTGGTACTGCCCATGCATCGGTGTTGTAGTACCAGATGACTGACATCCCCGGCTGATGGACACCCTTCCGAGTGTGAGACCGGGGTGCTGCCTGAAGCGAGTTGCTATGACATAAAACAAGAACAAAACATTTGCTCTTAAGATTATAACTATAGTTGTATGCAGTTATCACCTCAAAACAACTCGTGATGCGAGGAGCTGTTAAAGACAACATACTCTTCCACTACTTCATATCAAATCTTGTTACAATGGTGGCTAGTCAGTGCTAGAAATAGGTATTATTAATTATGAACATGACTTAATAGTGAACGAGTGCAAAACTGAACACTGAAGCGGCAGCAACAGTCTCTATAGTATTACTATTCGGAACTAGTCTCATACTACCACCTGGTGTTAACTGTTACATGTCTAGGCGGATCCAATCCGGTTGAACAGCCGGGTGAATCGAGTCAGGTATCACGCGATAAACAGGGTATAACATAGATAATCAACATTATTGGGAAATGCAAATGTTCTATTGTGCAAACAATAATACATGGCCAGTTGTGTTTATTTTAGTTGCTGGTGTTGCTTCACTGATAGACCTACTGATGCTGCCATCTGGTGTTAACTGTTGGAATCGGTCAGAAACTTCACTGTCAGTATGATAAGCACAAGGACGGAAATGTTAATAACAAACTAAATAATACTTGGACTACTTCAGATGAAATTCTGTTAATTAGGACGAGTCATTGCTGACACCAAATTCTGTCATCTGTCAACTAAATAGTGAACGAGTGGAAAAACTGAACTGTGAAGCGAGGCCTAAAGTATAGTATTACTATTCGAACTACAGGCCTGTACTACGTCTGGTGTTCACTGTTACAGGCCTAGACGGATCCAATCGGTTGAGCAGCCGGGTGAATCGAGTCGGGTGAACGTGTAGAATACCATCCGGAGCTCCATCAGATGCAGGAAGTAGCTGGGGAGTGGCAACGGTTTGTATCACTTGATAAAAAAGGTATAACATGCTTGACTGATAAGTAAATAGACCTACTGATGCTGCAATCTGGTGTTAAATATTGGAATCGGTCAGAACTTCACTGTCAGTACGATAAGCACAAGCAAGCAACCGTTAATAACATAATCTTCGGGACAGCACTGAGCAGCAAGTGGGTGAACATGCTAGCACCGGAACAGCAGAGCAGCAAGCAGTTGAACGTGTAGTTTACATTATCCTAGCCCGCTGGGACGGACTGAGCAGCAAACAGTTAAACGGGTAGATTAAATTATCGTAGTCAGCCGAGAATAAAGAATGTTTCAAAGCTTCATAATTCAATATTAGTGAATGCTCACTGCTAATAATAAAATCAGTTAATTATCGAGGTGAGAAATAGAATAATATGCAGTAGAAGCACTCTTGACTTGTGACACCGGCAGCGTTGACGCCCCCTTTCTGTCTCGTGACACACCGCATAATGACAACTGCTTAATATCCTATCGCCGGTACAACACTGAGCAGCAACATGTGAACGTATAGTTACATTATCCTAGCGCGCAGGGAGAGCCGTGAACAAAAGCAGTATGTAGATAATCTCGGTCATTTACAAATTTCACTCGTAAATTTGTCAGATACGAGCGTGACTTAAACTAGAATCCTAAATGAGGAACTGAGAGTGTGAGTAAGGAGAGGTCACCGACACTGTCATGAGAGTGCACAGAAACACAGACAATCACATTTCACAAAATCTGTAATCCGACAGAAGCCGTATCCATTACCAATGTCTGTTAAGTGTGAATATAACGGCAGTGTATAGCTATTCTAGGTCATTCTCAGAATGTCACAACCTTCCCACCCAACCTACCCGTAACGTGTATAGACTATAGTTGATACCGGGCCATGTAAACAAGTCGAAAAACATCTTCACTATACCCGGATGCACTGCACTACTTCAGATGAAATTTCCTTATTTAGGAGCATTCAATGCTTACAGTAAATTCTTTAGTTTTAGGATGACTGTATTCATTCCTATATAAAACACTGCCAGAGTGAGTGTGGATAAACTGAGGTAAATGACACTGTCACGATGGTACACATATGCGAACAACGAGAACCACACAGCGAAAACTTATTGCCATGCTTCGAAGAATTCTAATAATAATGAATATTCACTGCTACAGTCAACAGTCAAGTATGAACAGATAATACTTAACATGCGATAACAAATCTACTTGCTTGTTTGCGGGATTGTGCACAAGGAGCCGAGCTGGCAAGTGGCAACGTTACTGTCACCTCGGTAAACATGCCATTACATGGTATGCGAGTGCACATGAATAACACCGACGAACGTGAATAACACAGTTCAATTGCTCAGTTCTGTTAAATAACACTATTCAATGGTAATAACAAACTCTGTAATGTGTGCGCATGACTTCCAAGTAGCTGGCTGTCAGCAATGTTACTTGCTTGTTTGCGGGCCTGTGGCAAAGTGAACAGTGAGAGGCACCGAGGTAAAGTGGCTTAGCAGCATGACATGAGCAGCAAAGTAAACAGCAGGAACTTGCCTCATGCGCAAATTACACATGTTAGCCTCCGCCAACATGCTCGTTGCGTTGATTTGTTGGCCCTGCGCCAACAGTTCTACACTGCAGACAGTATGCGTGACCTTTTTACTAAGGTAAAACAGGAAAACATGTTAGCCTTTTTGAGGGCAGCTGGACTGTACCACCTCATATAGTTTACTAAATAGATTCTATCAATTATTAATAAAACTTTTCTTTTTCTATGGGAATTTGTTTCCCTTGACCACAAATATATGATAGTGAGCTTTCTAATTTAATGAGTGTCTATTGGCACATCATTGATTGTCTGCCTTTACATGTAACAGCGATGATTTGAACAAAAAACAAACATTTCTCGCCGTGAATATTGCCTATGCTGCTGACACGGCGTAAAGCAACCACCAATCAATCAATCAATCCATTGGGCATCCCGCTCGTGGGCTGTGACATATCACCTGCCCCTTTGCAGTGCAGCTTAGTGGGGGTTTCCTAGCCTTATTTTGCACAGATATTTTTTGTATGTTTTTAGGTCAGGAATTTGTCGTTCCTTTACTGTTTGGGCATTCCACACCTTGGAAGCCATTTCCAGCGAGCTTCTCTCGTGAGCTTTTATTTGGCTTCTGGTCTGCTTTAGTAGTGGCGCATTATTTGCTCTAGTTGCCCTTTGTGGTTTTGTTAGGAGTTTATTGTCTTGACTATAGCTGTATGCTAATGTTTTCAGATGAATTATTCTCCTATTTTCTAGCAATTTTACTTTGGTTCTTTTGTGTATGTCATAATTATGTGGGGTGCAGCTTGTCTACTCTGAGGCAGATTTTCAGGGCTCTGTTCTGTAGTGTTTGCAGTTTTTTGAGAAGTTCTTTTTTCACACCCATGTAGTTTACATCTCCATAGTCAAAATTGGGGAGCTCCATGCCCTTGAAGATTTTTATTGACATTTATTGTGTCATGTAGTCTCTTAGCTTTGCAAATAGCCACAGTTTGTGGTTTACCTTTTGAACAATTTTGTTTATACATAGGTTGTAGTTTAGTGGGCTGTCCAACTCAAGGCCTAGGTATTTGTAATGGTCTACATTTTCTAGTGTTTGCTTTCCTAGCTTATAGTTGGGGGCATTCGGTTTGCAACCATTTTTCAAGATCGTTTATGTAGATTATAAAGAGCTGTGGCCCTAGCACTGACCCTTGGGGTACACCACATGTGACAGGTTGGTTGTCTGACAGTGTATTGTTTGCCAAGCAACCAGGTGGAACTCAAATTACCGGCAACTGTGTAGGCGGATTTTGGTCGCAGGTACTTGAATGGTGCATGCGTGTTGGTAAGGGCGGGAACAGGGGGTGTGTGGGTAGGTGGGGTACAAGTGCACGTGTGTAACCTCGCCACATGCAGTGCCCGTACTGGAAAGTCTCGTGACCCCCCGCCCCACGTAACCCTGCCACTCCCCACTCTCCCCGCCCCATGTGCCCTCTCACTCCCCACTCAGCCCGCCCCACGTGCCCCTCCCACTCCCCACTCCGCCCCCACACACACTCCGCCCCGGATAATGACGTTTGACTTCATCAAAGCGATTCGTGTCTGCACACATAGTTCTCTCTGAATTTGCGTGGTGTGGATTAGAAGCCAGTTCCGAACCGTACGGCCCAGCGACTTGGTATAAAGGCGGCGGCCAGTCGGGTCATCAACCCGCCCACCACACACCACCACACACCACCACACACCACCACACACCGCCACACACCACCACACACCGCCACACACCGCCACACACTTCCAGACACCACCCCACACCACCACACGCCACCACACACCACCAAACACCACCCCACGCCACCACACACCACCACACACCACCACACACTTCCACACACCACCCCACACCACCACACGCCACCACACACCACCACACACCACCCCACGCCACCACACACCACCACACACCACCACACACCACCACACACCACCACACGCCACCACACACCACCACACACCACCACACGCCACCACACACCACCACACGCCACCACACACCACCACAAGCCACCACACACTTCCACCCATCACCACACACTTCCACACACCACCACACGCCACCACGCGCCACCACACGCCACCACACGCCACCACACGCCACCGCACGCCACCACACACTTCCACACACCACCACACGCCACCACACGCCACCACAAGCCACCCCACGCCACCACACGCCACCACACGCCTCCACATGCTACCATACGCCACCACACGCTACCACCCACTTCCACACACCACCCTACACCACCACACACCACCACACGACACCACACACATCCACAAGCCACCACACGTAACCACACGCCACCACACGACACCCCTCGCCACCACTGGCCACCACACGCCTCCACATGCCTCCACACGCCACTACACACCACCACACGCCTCCAAACGCCACCACACGCCACCACCCACACACACACATCACCATCCACCACCACACACCACCACACACCATCACACGCCACCACACACCACCACACACCCCCACACACCGCCACACATGCACACGACCACATACCACCATACACCACAAACACATGCACACACCATCACACACTTCCACACACCACCACACACCACCACACGCCACCACACACCACAACACACCACCACACACCACCACCCACTACCACATGCCACCACATGCCACCACATGCCACCACACCATATCACACCTGCCCCACGCCACCACACACCACCACCACCCCACACTCCACCCCACACCACACGCCACCACAAGCCACCTCACACCACCACACGCCAGCACACGCCACCGCACGCCACCACACCATATCACACCCTGCCCCACCCCACCACACTCCAGTATACACGACCATACCACACACCACCACACACCACCACATGCCACCCCCATCCCACCCTTCTTACCCTCCCTCTACCACTCCTCTACCGCACCTCTGCACACGTACAAGAAACCGAGTGTCTCCGCTCCTTTGTTGCATGTGGCATGTTAATTGGAGCCCGACTCGGCCCGGATGTGAGTGCGGCGTTTGGTGGGTGCAGGGGGGCACTTAACCCACGTGACCCGGGCCAAATTCTGATGTGATCCGCGCAGGCGTCCGTCCGAGCAAATCCGAGCCATAAGGTGCGGCAGGGTGGGCAAGCAGCTCTGCAGGTGTGTGCGGGGGGCGTGTGTCGGGGGGTGGGCGTGTGTGGGGGGGACGTGTGTGTGGGTGGAAGCGTGTGTGGGAGGCCCGTGTGTGGGGGGACCGTGTGACGGTGTGTCGGGGCCAGTCGGCACGTGTGGTAGGGTGTGTAGGGGTGCATGTGTGGGAGGCGTGTGTGACAGAGTGTGTGGGGGCGGGTGTGTGGGGGCGGGTGTGTGGGGGCGCGTATGGCAGGGTGTGTGGGGGCGCATGTAGAAGGGTGTGTGGGGGCTCGTGTGGGGGGGGACGCGTTCGACACGTGTGTTGGGGACAAACGACGTGTCGGTCCATGGGACCCTACCTCCCTTCCTCACCACCCCCATCACCACCCTCCCTCCCTCACCACAGTCCCTCACACACGACCCTCACCACCCTCACTACCTACCCACCCTTACTCCCTCCCTCCTTCACCACCTCCCTCACCACCCTTCCTCACCACCACCCCTCATACCCTCCATCACCATCCTCCCTCACTTACTACCCTCCTCACGAACCTTACCTCACCACCCTCCCTCCTTCATCACCTCCCTCCCCCTCTCCCTCCTCCCCCTCCCTCCATCACCACCCTCCCTAATTCAGCACCCACACTCTCCCCCTCCCCACCCTCCCTCCTTCCCTTTCTCCCTCCTTCCCATCCTCTCTCCTTCCTACCCGCCCGGCAACCAGCCAGCCGGTCTAGGCTCACACCAGGTTGGGGAAACACCTGAAATGAGAGTCTGTTGGTACAATATATCCCGCTGATCTAATTCAGTACGGAATAACTCCAAGATTGTATCCGGTTTTACGGGGAGCACTGTGTGTGTAGTGGTTGGCCTCGCTTAATTACACCCCCCCCCCCTCATCCACCCACAAATATCTGGTGGGGATGCAGGTGGGGGGGGGGGGGGGGGGAGGAGGGAGCTGTGGCCCAGTTTAGGTTTCCTCTGTAGAACACTTATCAATGCCCTCTGCCCCCCCCCCCCCCACACACACACAAACACACTGTGACCAGTGGTTGTGTGTGTATGTTGGGGGGTGGGGTCACTGTATGGAGTGAATATCTGATTACACACTCCCATAACCAACCACTACCTCGATTCAATTATTGTATAGATGTATACATATATATATATATGTATATATGTATGTATATATATGTATATATGTATTTGTGTATGTATGTGTATATGTGCATATGTATATATGTATATGTATATATATAAATATATATGTATATTTAACCGTCAGGTTATTCCATCCCTGCTTAAGGCGAGCCTACGTGTTAATTTATATAATTATTTCCATGTGAATTTCCTGGGCCAGCCGCGGGCCGCCGCTGCCTCCCGTCCCGTCTGCAGGTAGTCCGTGTTCGTCGGTGTCGTTCCCGGGCTAAAGTCAACCAGCCAGAGTATCGTCTAAATACGGATTTTGCCCCCTCTAGCATTTATCGGCCTAAAGCAATTACTTAGTTATTTCAACTAACTGGCTGGTCTCCCAGCCTTACGGTGTATTCAATATGTTTAAATTGATCCAGAACTAAGCAGATGCACTAGTGTCACTGCCAATGTCACTGAGAATCAGCCTAAGTTACTGTCATATTTTAGCCAAAAGATCTCTACGTTAATTCTGTTAATATGTCTGTTATAATCTTCCCGCAGATGGGTTAGGTAGCTGCATAAAGCCTATTAGGCTTAATGCCCTTAATTATATATAAAGCAATCCAATATTAAGTTTGACCATAGCGGTTAATCTATCGAAGTCTGGAGAATAGTAAAGCTTTTGATTCTTAACCAAACTAACATTCGTTTGCAGCACATGTTGTGGATGTATGATTTAATCCCCTCCCATATTATTACGTTAAAACAAGTTTGGAATTTCGACAATAAGAGCCTAAATCCCGGCTAAAACATCAGAGCGTCCTTAAACACGTCTGATGGGTCTGGGTCCGAACGCCCTGACCTCCTATCGTTGCCAGGAGAGTCGCAATTGACGCCTCCTAGCAACGCTTTGCGGCCGGAAACCCGGGGCCTCGCAAATGTTGGCATTCGTGAGTCTGCCATGGCGAGTAGCCCGCATTTCCAAATGCGGGTTAATCGGCGCACGCTCGCAAATGTCACAAGGCGAATAGTCTCGCCCACTTCACTGCTCCCTCAGACGAACAACAAGAATTGATGTTCGTCTAACAAAGGCAAAGTGGGCGCGACTACAGCGGTCTACGGTTGCAGCACAACAACAGTTAAAATCCGCGTGAAATTGTCCCGCGTCCTGCTAGCAGTGCAGGAGGCAAGACTTCTCGTTGTGTATATACCTGAAACAAAGAGACCAGGAACCTGGTCAAACATTAGTTACCTAGTATTACCTCGAAGAGATAAAAGAAAAATGATCAATACCTTTATGTTAAGATGTGAAGAATCATCATTTAGCTAGAAGAGCCAAAGATGTTACCAATAAAATATTTTTACGCCTAAAGTAATGAAAAGTGTTACCGATATATTTTATGTTTAAAATTACTGACATATCTATAAGAGCTGATAGGTGTTCAGTCTTTTTTTTCTCTTTTTACACCATTTTTTTTTATATGAGTTAAGCAGAATGAAAACAGGAAAGTAGCTGTGAGCTCTTTTAACAGCTTAATGTTAACAATCGCCCTGGCAACTCGGTGCAAGGGGCCGACCACTATCTAACAGTTGGTTCCCACCGTGCCGTCTATGCTGTACAACAAATAGCACATTTGGCAGCTGCAGTGCTCTACTTAGGCACGCGGGGACTACCCTAAATAAATAAACATATCTTCATTATATACATATTGACAGCGTCAAACTGTCAAGTGCGGCAATTGTCTATACTGCAGTCTGAGGTAATGTTAAATTTGCCATGTTATGCAACGTTAACTTGAAATTTAATATTACGTGATATATAATTACCCGTGAAGGTCGTACCAAACGACATTTGCAATCCTGTTTACAGGATTTTAAAGTGACATTCCTAACAATGCATACCCCCCGCATCTGTAATTATTTGACGTGTTCTACATGTATTCCGGTTTCTGTTCGACCTGAAAATTTCCTGAAAACCCTGGCCGTGAAACGACCTAGAAACCTCTGTTTATAATGCGTACTCTCGCAAACCATGTCGAGCTCACGGGCCGACCATGTCGGAGCCGGACGACTGTTACGGACCAAAAAGAATAAGTTTTCATTCTACGCCTACTAGCGACCAATGGAAGAAAATAAGGTGGCCATTTCCCGTGTTGAAACCAGTTATTTCTCATCTTCCCCAGGGGAAGGAAATAACTATAGCCAGTTCCCTCGATGAAGCTAGTTATTTATCGGCTTCCCCCATGTGGGACCCGGACTAGTAGGTGCCCCCATGGCTCTGGAATATAAATTTGTGTGGGTCTGCAATTGCACCTGGCTGTCCCCAGTCGACCCCTGGCTACTGACCAAGGCAAACCGTGATCGACTTCAATCGGTTCCTATCAAGAATTTCATTAAGGCACTGTTCTTACGGGGATACCGTCCCGATTTCATGCCGCAGATGCAGGGCACATGACATAATAAACAGCTTCCATTTTTACCTAGGCTAGTGCAAACTGCACATACATCATTTACCTATTATCGTTAGACATATAATACCATAGTTCATGACAAGTAGAATACGATGACTACAATGAAGCAAGAGTGGTAAATCGCACATGGGCAAAGGGCAAAAATATTAGGGAAATTTAGGAAAAATCAATATTGATATGAAAGTAATGACATCCGGGAACCTCGCGCAATGTTGCAGCGAGATGCGGGTTGTCTTTGCTCTAATAATCCAAGAGAACTATTTAGATTACATAATGGTCTGGTGGAGCCCTGCCATGTTTGATAAAAACCCGATCGCAGCTGTTCTCTTCACCTGAAATTCAAATTTTGGTTAATGGTTCATTACCTGCCTAAAGACGGCCTAATATTTTTCTTAAATTTAAATTTACTAGTTTAATATTGAATCTCATAACTTTCAATTAGCGGTTTGTCACCTGCCTAAATGCGGCCTAATATATTCTAAATTTACATTTAATAGTTTAATGTTGAAATCCATACATTCCTCAGCGGTTTGTGACTTGCCTAAATGCGGCCTACTATATTCTAAATTTACCAGTTTAATTCCGAATCCAACTTCTTGCGTTTGCCGAACATCCACGCTATGGGCAAAAATAGCGCAAATGAAAAGCCGAGCCGTCGCAGTTAGAATACCCGGAATCTTTGTGGAAATTCATGTGAGGTGTAATATGGATGTCTACCCGCAACTTAGTGTCGGGTTTGACCCAATGCGGGACCAACGCACGGACCGTGAAGCGCCCAGCCGTGGTTCCAAATTCACCGGACACTACAGTAGACAATATCCGGGGGGGGGCGTGCCGTTAATTCCTGCGGAAAGCCAATGCCAAACAATAGATGCGGTAATCAACTCGCAACTGAATAAAAGCCCGCGTATGTGGAGAAACACACATATTTATTGCAAGTGATGTCCCGGTTTCGGAGCGGCCAACACCTGGTAATGGACTGGGACAAACCCATAAAAAATCGACATTACCAGAAAAATAATAGGCTAATGCGGGTACCTAGAAATATGTCCTAGCACGACTAGTTGTACCCGATCCTCGCTCTTAGGGGATACCTGCCGTCTCAGAAGGAGATCACCACAGGGCTGTGGAATTTCTGCAGTGCTCCCTGTTTCTCGCCAGCTAAGCTGCCTGGTATGTTTGTTCCAGACAGGCCGGTACCGTCGGAGCGACTGCCATTAATGTCAATAGACGGGCAAAAGGCATAATCCGGGGGGCCGCATCTCTCATCCCCATAACGATCAGGAATATTCCACGAATAAACCGGAGAGAATGCCGTGTAATCGTGCAATGGTGCAATGGTAACCTACCAACAACGTGCACACGCGTCAGAAGACATCGACGATGTGATGGACGACTGCGGTGACCAGGCCACCACCCTATACAACCCACCCCACACCCCTCTGTCATACAAAACCATACTCGACAAGATCTGGCCAGTATCGGCAGCAGCGGCATGGGTCAACCAGGTATATCAATACATATACAACCAGGTGAGGGAAACGGCACTCCCAAACCACGTCGTCGCACGCATCCCGGTCCCCTCAGGCCTCAGGATCAACCGATGGAGGGACTTGCTCGCGACTACCACGACACCGAGCTCCTCGACTTCCTTGAATACGGCTGGCCAGTCGACTATACTGCAGACACGGCCCCAGTACCGTCGAGGGCGAACCATCGAGAGGACCCCCAGAATCTCCAATGGATTGAAAAATACATACGAGAAGAAACATCCCGAGGAGCCCTCCTCGGGCCCTTCAGCCAACCACCCTTCCACCCCTGGGCCCAGACCAGCCCGATGATGACCCGGGCAAAAAAGAACACCAGCGAGCGCCGGGTCATCGTCGACCTCAGCTTCCCCAGGGGAGCTAGTGTAAACTCAGGCATACGGAAAGGCCACTATCAAGGCCGCCCCGTCACCTACACCCTCCCGACCATAACCAACCTTACTGACGAGGTCACCCGGATCGGCCAAGGAGCATGGATATGGACGATCGACCTTGCTCGCGCGTACCGTCAACTACGCACCTGCCCCCTCTCGGTCCCCCTCCTCGGGGTCACACTAAATGACGAACTGTACTTCGACAACGCCCCTCCTTTTGGGTGCCGCACGTCGTCCATGGCCTGCGCGCGGACCACCAACGCCGTGACATACCTATTTAGAAAAAAGGGCCATTTCGTCCTTTGCTACCTGGACGACTTCGTCGGGGCGGCACCCACAGAGTACCAGGCAGTCGAGGCATATGTCGACGCCGTCCAGCTTGCCGCCGACCTCGGGCTCGAGCTCTCCACCCACAAGTGCGTACCACCCTCCCAGAAGACGGAGTGGCTCGGATTCGAGGTCGACACTACCGACATGGTCGTCCGCATACCGGCACCCAAACTCCACGAGGTCGTCACCGAGTGTGCCGCCTGGACGCCTGGATCAAAAGCTTCCAGGAAAGACCTCCAGCGCCTTGTCGGACGACTACAGCACATCGCAAAGTGCGTGCGCCCGGCGAGGAGATACATGAACAGGATCCTGGCGGCACTCAGAGCCGCCCCGCCCCCTACAGCGGGAATCACAGAATAACACACGAAATGACCCTCGACATCGAGTGCTTCAAGTCCTACGCCCACCTCTCGAACGGCGTCGTCCTCCTCCACCCACCACCCAAACACGAATGGGTTATCGAGTGCGATTCGTCCCTCCTCGCTGGAGGAGCGCACTCCCCTGGAGGGTACATCACAGAGGAGTACCAGCCCGAGTACCTAAGCGATGGCCACAATATCGCACAGCTCGAGGCGATAAACCTCGTCGTCGCACTGCACGCCCTCACTCCTCCCAACCCCCAGGACTATGCCATCGTCGTCAATACCGACAACCTGGCCTCACAAATCATACTTGAATCCGGTGCCAGCAGGGACTCCACCCTCTGCGCCTGCGCCCGAGCTGTTTGGAGGTTTGCGGCACTCAACTCCTGCGAGGTCCGTGTCGTCCACAAGCCCGGCACTGACATTGCATTCGCCGACGCCCTCAGCAGGGCTCCCTTTGACCGGGCGGCCAGGCGGAAAGCGGATCGATTCGTGGACGATATGGACCTCGTATGGGTGCGCGTCGTCCACAGCACCTCCATACTCGACTCAGACGAATAGCCTGGGTCGAGATAACCATTTGCCTCTCTCTCCCCAGGCACCCAGCAGGAACACCACCGAGTCTCCCACCTCTTCACAGCCGGCCTCGCCAAGGGCACATGGAGAAATAAGAAACGCCAAATAAACACGTACCTGAGACACGCCCTCGACAGAGACTACTACCCCACTCGCCCGACTCAACTCAACATAGCATCCTACCTCGCCTCCATCTCCGCATCACTCCGCTCCCCTGGAGCCGTGATGAACCATCTCAGTGCCGCCCGGACATGGGTCAGGCTCAAGGACGGCCGAACAAGAGGTTTCGACTCATACCTCATCACAATCATCAAAAGAGGGATCACCCGGGAGTCCGACCATGTGCCTCGACAGGCCCCTCCACTCACCCCTACTGACCTCCGCGTCGTCACCACCTTCCTTCGTCGGGCTGGCGGCAAGGCAAAGGTCCTCACAGCGGCACTCCTCCTCGGGTATTTCTCCCTCCTCCGACAAGGGAACCTCCTCATCACGGGGCGCCCCGACGACCCGGAGCACACCCTCAGGTACCAAGAAGTCACTCGCCACCAGACCCACCTGACCGTCATCGTCCGCTCCACCAAGACCTCCAGAGGACGATCCGACCAATACGCGATAACCATCCCCCGGATCCCGACCTCCATCTGCTGCCCCATATGAGCCTGGAGGCAGTACTCGACCGCCACGTCACCCGGGCCACTCGACCCTGCGTTCATGACCCCGGACGGGTCCCCACTGACGGTTAAGACCCTCACTACGGCCCTACGTGCCGCATTACACCACTCTGGGTGCCCCGACCCATCCGGGTACACCCTCCACAGCCTCCGTCGCGGTGCCGCGCAGGCATGTGCCGCCGCCGGAGCGCCCCTTAAAGATGTCACCGACCTCGGCCACTGGCGGTCGTCCACGGTGCACTCATACGTTCCCCAGGAGGCATTCGCGGTCGCGACCCGGGCACTCTCAACACTATTTGGTTGAGGCCCGGGTCACTTAAGACTCTAACTAACGATAATGACTTTACCGATATGACAATTGACCTTGAACATTCACTTTATACATGACACTTACATTGCCTTAACGACCTATCCTTAATTTTGATCTACTACCTCTGATTACATTACTTCACTGTCACATTGCCTCTTGAATAAATTGCCATACTATGTAGTCCGCCTCCTGTCCTGAATTGTCCATATTGCTGTGGCAATATGGGTAATTCGGGGGAGGCGGACGACCACCCTCCCCCGGCCCTACCGCCCATCCTGCTCCTCACCCACTCCCCACACACCCCCTTCCCCGCCCCTACCGCCCCCCCCCCTCACTCACCCCTCCCCTTCACCCCATCCCACATAGATGGCGCCACCGCCTCCACTCCCTCACTCACCCCACTCCCTCCAGGTGCCGCCACCAAACCTCCCTCCCCGCTGGTCCTGCCGCTGGTCCCGCCGCTGGTCCCGCCGCTGGTACCTCCCCCCCTCGTCCTTCCGCCTCCCCATCACCTAGCCCACTTCTCCTCCTGCCACCACACCGACAAGACCTACTCTCACCGTCCCACCCACCCAACTATCCGATGAGGTTGAGGCCCGGGTCACTTAAGACTCTAACTAACGATAATGACGTTACCGATATGACAATTGACCTTAAACATTCACTTTATACATGACACTTACATTGCCTTAATGACCTATCCTTAATTTTGATCTACTACCTCTGATTACATTACTTCACTGTCACATTGCCTCTTGAATAAATTGCCATACTATGTAGTCCGCCTCCTGTCCTGAATTATGGTCGAATAACTGTCTCAAGAAAATGCGGGGCATTACTAGGGTACTACTCAATGGATCTCGAAACTTCAACGAGAAAGAAGCGGGACGTCGCGATAAACCTAATCGCGGGCGCTGCCATTCGGTACAAACCCAATTGTTATAAACTGCGACACCAGGTTTTTATTGATTTTTTTTTTTTAATTACGCAAAAGTAATTCGCGAGGCGTCGCATTAGCCATCTCCAATCGACCTGGGAACTAGATCTAAATCTGCTTCTCCCTAAGTGGGGAAGCCTGCGGGCCCGCATATGGCGGAAGGCCTCGTGTTTGAGATAATATGAAGGACAGCACACATGCTAGTGGCTCCAAAAACACGAGCTCGCGTTTTTCGCGGGGAACCGCATTTTTACGTTTGCATTATTCGGTGAACAAGCCTAACTGATAATCAAACGGATTCATGTTTAACCGGGTATTATTTCCAAATGGAATTAATATCCTGAACAATGGAACACCAATTTTATATCTCTGCTGATTTTTGACATATTTACGCTTACCGCGTTTATGCGCACCTACTAAGTTAGAAAAGGTTATTGCGGTGTGTAATTTTGTTAGTTTAGTAAAATTAATGTACTAAATGCGAGCCCACATTTAGTGTGCTGGCCCAACGCCATTGGCGTTAGTTTTGAAGATTATTTAAACGATGGAGTTTTGGTGCCATTACCATAAGTTCTAACCGTTCCTAGTACACTGCCAACAATGACTTTACACTTCTTTTGATATATTAAGTGGACCAACGTGTCCAAACCTTTTTCTGGGATAATATGTGATATTTACATGATATATGTACATTACTCGACTGGTTAGTTATTTTTGCCAAAAATGTAATTGCCGTGTAGCGTCAATCAACTTTACTTTACTTTTACTTTTACCAGAATTGGTTTATTATCTCCTTGTATTACTTTCACCGATGTTAGCAATACTTTTATCTCTCTAGAACTCTGATATGTTTGCGATACTTTTACTCCTTAACTTTGTTGGTCTCGTGGTTGTGCATGAGGGTTTATTTACCAGTGTAGTAGTCTGAACATGAGCTCTACTACCACGCGGTAGCAGCGGAGACTACGCCGTGCACCAGCGCAGTACCAACGCACTGCGCCAGGTGGCGGCACGGGTAAGTCGCCGGTCAGACCCCAACTGGGCTGACCTCTACTGAGATCTAACTAGCTTCAGCATTGAGGATCGGCTGCACGGGCTGCCGGCTAGTTTGGTGTCTGCTGCTGCTACGGCGCATCGGACCCTGCTTAGCCATGCAGCGAGTGCCCCCCTTGATGGAGACGGGGATGTTCAGATGACAAGTGGCGGGAAGGTGAGCGATGACTAGCTGCTCGTGCAGTTAGGCGTTGCTCCCTCCTGTTCGAGGGATTTTGGACGTCTCGTCGGAAAATTCAGATGACGGGTGACGGGGTGATGAGTGACGGTGGGCTGGTAAAGCGGTTAGCTGTTGCTCTCGCTCTCATCCGAGGGATTCTGGATTGAACGTGACAATCAGATGACAGGTGGCAGTTAAGGCTAGCAGTGACTGACTGCTCGTGCAGGTAGTCAGTGCATGCCCTGTCCGAGGGATTTTGGGTGTCACGCGGGGGTAATTGAAAGACCAGCACCCCTGTGGCGGTGATTAATTTTTAGTTTTTTTATCAATATATATATATATACTTTGATAAGAAATAAAGAATTTTTGATAAGTTCATCTCCCTGATGGGGGTGGATACCGCCTTGTATATATGCATGTTTGTGAATATGATATATATATTTAATGTTTTTTTTTACATTGATAGCCACGATGTAATTAGCATATCGTACTGCTTTAATCTAAATATGATTCTTTTTCTTTGCAGTGCGATTGTTGATATGATATGTTGTGGTGAAGAGCTTAGTTTCTCCCGATTGGAGGACCTAGCTTCTTGTGTTCTGCGTATTTTTCTGCAGTAGGAGTCGGAAATAATTTTTATTATATACATTTAATTATTTTCTTATATTCCTCAACTTTCACCCCGTTTTGACTTCCTTTTTCCACACTATCAGGAAACATTATCATCTAAATTTATCTCAGTGGAATGAGGTGGTCAATGGTGTGGGAGTTGGTGGGTTGACACTGTACATTTCACACTAAAAGATTTTCCTATGCAGTGTCGCCCTGGCTCTTGTTTTTAGAACTGCATTCTTTAATTTAAAAATTACTACTATAGTAAGCGCTTCTGGCAGAACATGAAAGACGGTGTGAGATCGGCTCCTGTTTGATCAGTTGAGGATGCACATGGGTGTAATTTACTTTGTGGGAGGCCGGGTTCTTGCTGGCACCCACTGCTTCTTATGAAATGTATTACATACCGAACGTTGTATCTGCGGAGACTTTCTCAATTGTTATAAGTAACACCGCCCTTCTACTTTCATGAACTCTGCACCGGAGCGGGTCACCGGGCGTGGCGGGTCCTGGGTGCGACTGCTTGACGTGTCCGCGGTGTAATACCGTCTGTGATCTACTGGCCAGGCGACGCGGGCACAAGGAGGACGGACTGAGGAAGCTCGAAGAGGAGCCGCTCCGCGCAGAAGGAAGAGCGCCCCGCTAACGGTTCTCCTGTGATGGGGGTCGGTGGGGGGCGGACTGAGCAGTTCCCTGCTTCCTTCTGTCGAGGGGGTTCCACTTGTGGGGTATGAACTCTCTCCCAGCAAAAAAACATTCTATACACTAACTACATAGAGGCTGGGAGAGGTCGTTTTTGTGCGACGCATTTAAAGACTCTTTCTTCACCTAGATTGATGATATGTTTGCCTTGCAGCTAGCTAGATTTATATCGCTATTCGCTGCAGGCAGGTCTAGGAATTGTGCATAAGGATACATAGATTTGTAAGGCTTCTCTCCCTTTCAAGTTGGTTCTCATGTTGACTTCTATCATTTCTCGATTCTCATCGGTTTGCACTTTGCAACCGGTGAGACTCTAGGGGGGGCAGTGTAGTAGTCTGAACATGAGCTCTACTACCACGCGGTAGCAGCGGAGACTACGCCGTGCACCAGCGCAGTACCAACGCACTGCACCAGGTGGCGGCACGGGTAGCCACCGGTCAGACCCTAACTGGGCTGACCTCTACTGCGTGTGGCTGACCCCCCCCCCCCCCCCCCACACACACACCTATAGAGTCGATGTGGGATTTGGTGAGTCAGGGAGCGGGTCAGACAACTACTGACGCCGCGAAGAGCAGATGGTTCAATAAACCCAGGGTGAAGCATACACTGAATTGAATCTTGGTGTTCTTCCGTGTGAGTGAGAGAGTCGGAGGGCCATGGGCCATTACACCAGTATTACCTATGACATAATACCTTAAAAATTTACAATATTCTTGGTAAGAGGATGTCGACTCTTTTAGGATGAAATTTGAAACACTTCTTAATTTAAGAAGTACTTTGACATTTGGAATCAAATTTGGAATACTTTTATTTATTTATTTTTTTAAATTTCTGACATGGATAGGGATTGTGCATGTTACTCGTAACATGACTAATTTACGGGGTGGAGAACCCTGCATAACGAGACGATAGGCGGCGCCACCAGTAACTCCACCACTAATGCTAGGGGCGATCCGACCCGACTCGACCGGCTTGTTTCCCGCCAAATCGGTCACGAGTTCAAATCCCGTCTTGTTCAAACCACCACAACCCGCCTGGCTGCAATCAATGCTACACATATTCAGTTTTTCTTCCATGTTTTTCTTCCATGACTATCGATTACATACGTTATACACAGTCTACATGCTACCTGTATTGCTCCAGTCTTCTCGCCTATCTGCGCAAGTGTGTCAAGGATTTCATACTACCTGTGTTGGCAATCTCGTCTTCTCGACTAGCCGCGCAAGTGTGTTGAGGATTTAACGGTCGACGTCTCAACTGACGGTATCGTAGAAAATAAACAATATTTCACTATAGACTTGACAGTATTGTGTCGACTACAGGTAGACTGCGTGTGTGTCAAACTTTGTACGCTTAAGAACAAGGAGGAGCAGGACGGATGACGTTCAGCTAAGGAAGTGTCAACAAATTCGACAATCAGCCGACTTGTGTGTCGACGATTGCTTCCGTTAGATGTTAAACCCACTATTCACAAAAGACAATTAATGTTGTTATTCGACAATTTTGTCGATCTCACTCTGATTCGTCTTCTTACACTATTTAAATTCTATTATTACCGACGGAATTACCGACTGGCTGGCACAGTGAAGTACGGACCTAGGGACGCTAGAACCAGGCCCAGGGTTTTACGTGGCCGCCATAGCCCAGCAGCTAAAGCGTATAAAAGAGCGTCGAGATCGGCAAGGAGCACTGAGAGCATCGTCAGATTCGACTTGTTATATAGCCTTATTTTACACTATTTATTTATTTATACTATTTATTTATACTAACTCTGTTATACTACTGACTTTGAAGCCTTATTTGGACCAGATAATGACCACGAATGAGTCTGGACGATTTTTGTTGATTAGGACCTGATGTTTATTCGACATTTTTGTCGGTTTTAAAAGACTGACCTGGCTATTTATAGCCTTATTTTACACTTATTTATTTATACTATTTATTATACTTTAATTTATACTACTGACTTTTTAGCACTATTTCACCATTGACATTATAGACATTTACATTTTACTCCACGCCATTTACTGGTATCTATCTACACCAAATATATTGTAAACGACAATTCACCAAGTTACCCCACAATTTTACTACATCATTTTACTACTTCATATACCGGGGGCTATTCAATCCATAAACGAGTCACAACATACCTATATAATTTTTTCTACATTAGACATTAAGTGTCTGGGTCACGGTCCCTTACATAGCTACAGTTATTATCACCCAAGATGCCGAACACAAGGAAAACATCGAGGAAGGTACGAAAAAACGATACCCGAAGCCGCGGGGGCGAACAAGGAAGGCCCAGGCGGAACCGGACCTCCATGGCGACACCACAGATGTATCTCCGGATCGCCCACCGGCCAGTAAACCAGCGTCGTCGATACAGGAAGCGTCAACATCGACACAGGCAACAACTACAGACGCGATCATCCAGGCTGTAAACTCAGCCGTTAGCAGTGCCATGGAGGCTCAGATGTCGAACATCAGGTCGGAGATAGCTGGTAGGATGGACCCATTTAACCATAAGTCACGATCAAGGAGGAAGGCTCTGCAGGAGGAGGAAAACACCTGGTCGGGGGAATCGGATGGTGACAGTGACAGTGCTGACTAAGCACAACACATGCCGGATAAATCAACCCGACATCGTACTCGAGTGAGAAAGGACTTCACCGCACCGAGGATGGCCACCGGCACCAGGTATAAAAAACAAAAAAGCAAAACAGCCTATAGGGACGCTGCAGACAGTGACAAACAATACCGCGACCTCTATAACTCTGCACCTATCCGGGGGGGGGGGGCCATATGAGGTTAAATGCACGCCATAACTGGGATCAACTGGAGGACGATGATGGCCCGGGCAACATATCGGAACTCCTGGTGGCAGCCGGTGCAGCACTCGGGAGGAAAAAAGGTAAAATATCTCGGCTTCCACACCATTATGTAATTCGCGGAGATATGAGGGAGAGGATTGGCCTCAGTGAGGCAACCTGGCCTGAGTATCTGGAAGCGCGCTGTGCACTATGCTCAGGGCACCCGAGATCCCTGACTCCTGGACAGACCCAATAATAGATCACATCCATCAACTAGCGACCATGGTGAAGGACTGGCAGTGGGAAACATGCCGCCTATGGTCCAAGCGTGTCTTCTCAATGATAGACGATGGGCGGCTGCCGAACGGATGGCTGGATCAGTACGCGGTAAAACTTAAGACGTACAACGAGACGTATTTGCCTTGGGAGTGCGTGTCAACAACACAGCTCTTAACAAGAACACTCGCCTCATCTATAACACCACCCAGGCAGCTGGCGGCACAGGCAGAGCGACGGAGATCCGACACAAATTTAATCGCGACATGGACGGGAAGCCATGCCACCCTTGGAACTGGGGAAACGATTGTGGGTTCACGGCGACACATGGATAGATGCCAGACAGGAAGGTCCACGTGTGCGCATGGTGCATGAATAAGTACCGCCGCGCGAATAACCATAAAGAGAAGGACTGCATGAACAAAAAGCGGTTCCTCGAGAAGAAGGCAACAGCCTCATCATCCGCGCAACAGGCCACCCAGGTTTTTTGAGATGGGGCTCCCCGTGCGTCACCAACCTAACAGACGAGGAGCCTGTCGAGATTGAACGCTGCAACATCGACTTCACCAGCCCACACACGGCAAGTGTAGATGAACTCTGGGGCAGGTACACTGCCACACAGGTACCTACTGATAAGGGTAAGCCACCAGCAGAACAGGCCGTTCAGGCCTGTGATGTACTACGAAGCAGACGCGATCGGGCACTCAAACATGAAAAAAACTCGGCATCTCCGATGCCTCGCATTCCTCACGTAAAGACCACAGCTTCCAGGAAGTTATGACAAGTGGTGCCACCGGCGCGACGAATACTTGGCCGCTAACAGAACCCGCCGTTGGGAGCAAACCACCAACCGCTACCGTACAAGACCGCACCGGTGACGATGACACTGAAATCAAGGATGGCATAGTCTATGGCGGCAGCCATGACACATACATCACAATCCTCGGAAGCAGAAACAATGGTAATGCAGACAGTGATGATCCAACAATATACTACCCTGGCGCGGACGCTGCAAGCCTAGACTCACGCACACCCATAACTCCCTTCGAATATAGGCCCATACTAAGCGACATATGGCCACACCCGCATATATACCTATGGGAAAAACACCACAACTACCTCAACATTTATCAGCGAGTAAGGGCTACCGCATTACCAAACTACATGAGGGCCCGGATACCCATTCCCTCCGGCCTCATCATCAAGGCCTGGAGGGAACTACTAATAGGCTATCATGATAGCCAGGTGGTTGAGTTTCTGGAATATGGATGGCCCGCTGACTATGCAGCTCCGGAGCCCCCTGTCACCTGCATCGCCAACCACAGGGACTATCCTGACCAGATCGACGACATACGGCGGTACATAGCAACAGAAATTGACCACGGTGCTATGCTCGGCCCCTTTCAGGAACCCCCCTTCCACCCATGGTCCCAGACGAGCCCCTTGATGACACGCCCTAAGAAGAACTCCACCAGCAGGCATGTCATAATGGATCTCAGATGGCCACACGGTGCCAGTGTCAATGACGGCATCGCCAGGGGCTACTACCAAGGAAACCCGAGCACATATAGCCTTCCGAATGTCATGGATGCGGCGGATGAGGTAGCCCGCCTAGGCACAGGCTGCTACCTATGGTGCGCGGACCTCGAACGTGCCTATTGCCAGCTTCGCACCTGTCCCCTCTCAGCACCACTATTCGGCATAACTCTAGACGGTGCCTACTACACAGACATTGCACCACCTTTCGGATGCCGCACCTCATCAATAGCCTGTGCTAGGATAACAAATGCGGTGGTCTACCTCCTGAGAAAAAAGGGCCACCATGTGCACTTCTACTTAGATGATTTTGTGGGTGTGGCCCCCAACTGGAAGGAAGCAGAGGCAGCATACAGAGACCTAATTTGCATTACTGAACAGCTTGGCCTTACACTCTCCCGCAAGAAATGCCACCCGCCCGCGAAGTCAGTGGTCTGGCTTGGTTTCCAAATATCGGCTGATGACATGAGAGTCACTATCCCTCGTGAGAAGCTCGAAGACACACTCGCTGAATGCAAGAAATGGACACACAAGAACACCGCTTCCAGAAGGGACATACAACGTTTGGCCGGTAGACTACATCACATCGCGATATCAGGTTGGAGAGCTTACCTCGATCGGGCTATGGTGGTATAATACTTCATTCGACCCCCGGTTCAATTTCCAAGGTAGAATTTTATATAGGATTAGTTAGCAGGTTCAAAAATATGGTTATGGCACACTGAGTTTTGGGAAGTTTACATATTGGAATACATCACTAGAAAGCCAAAAATGATATCTAATTTCCTGGATATTCATAGGACATTTAGTTGGGACCGGATTGAGTAAATTAACAGTGAATATTAGGAAATAATTCAGTCGTTACAACACATGGCTACAGGACAGAACTGCCCATGTTATAACTGTGTTGGCATAGCCATAAATCCCAAACAATAGAGGAACCTCCAGTCAACAATAGGGGTATATGCTGGTCTGTGGCCCACTCATATACTTCCACTTGCCACTGGGGGAGGTCCTGTGGGGACTGTTGTGCATCATGTAGATATATTTTTCGCATACCAATATATATATGCATAATCAATAATTCACTGTGATTATGCATCTGATGCATAATCACCACAAAAATGCTGGTACAACATTAAGAAAAACCGCGGAGATCATGCAGCTCGGCGCCTGGACATCGGCTGCGGTCCATCACTATGCACCAAAAAACCTCCTTGTGGGCGGCCCCCCTCCCCTCATATAATTGGTTGAGGGACGGGTTCCGCCCACTTGTGAACTGGAAATTGAATAACATTGCACCAACTGCATGTGGACATGAGCATAGTGTTTGGTTCGTAAACTGTCTGATCTGTCCTTATAGAATTAAGAGCTACCCCAGCCCCCTGCTGATTAAACAATTTTAACCACTATTCACTCTATGACTCCGCCTAAGTAAATTATGCATGTTACTCGTAACATGACTAATTTATGGGGTGGAGAACCCTGCATAACGAGATGATAGGCGGCGCCACCAGTAACTCAACCACTAACGCTAGGGGCGATCCGACCCGACTCGACCGGCTTGTTTCCCGCCAAATCGGTAACGAGTTCAAATCCCGTCTCGTTCAAACCACCACAACCCACCTGGCTGCAATCAATGCTACACATATTCAGTTTTTCCCACCCACCCACACCACTTATGCATTAGATACACCTGTAACGCATACTATCACCACCAACTCAGCTATGGTTATGGCACACTGAGTTTTGGGAAGTTTACATATTGGAATACATCACTAGAAAGCCAAAAATGATATCTAATTTCCTGGATATTCATAGGACATTTAGTTGGGACCGGATTGAGTAAATTAACAGTGAATATTAGGAAATAATTCAGTCATTACAACACATGGCTACAGGACAGAACAGCCCATGTTATAACTGTGTTGGCATATCCATAAATCCCAAACAATAGAGGAACCTCCAGTCAACAATAGGGGTATATGCTGGTCTGTGGCCCACTCATATACTTCCACTTGCCACTGGGGGAGGTCCTGTGGGGACTGTTGTACATCATGTAGATACATTTTTTGCATACCAATATATATATGCATAATAAATAATTCACTGTGATTATGCATCTGATGCATAATCACCACAAACATGCTGGTACAACATTAAGAAAAACCGCGGAGATCATGCAGCTCGGCGCCTGGACATCGGCCGCGGTCCATCACTATGCACCAAAAAACCTCCTTGTGGGCGGCCCCCCTCCCCTCATATAATTGGTTGAGGGTCGGGTTCCGCCCACTTGTGAACTGGAAATTGAATAACATTGCACCAACTGCATGTGGACATGAGCATAGTGTTTGGTTCGTAAACTGTCTGATCTGTCCTTATAGAATTAAGAGCTACCCCCGCCCCCTGCTGATTAAACAATTTTAACCACTATTCATTCTATGACTCCGCCTTAGTAAATTATGCATGTTACTCGTAACATGACTAATTTACGGGGTGGAGAACCCTGCATAACGAGACGATAGGCGGCGCCACCAGTAACTCCACCACTAACGCTAGGGGCGATCCGACCCGACTCGACTGGCTTGTTTCCCGCCAAATCGGTCACGAGTTCAAATCCCGTCTCGTTCAAACCACCACAACCCACCTGGCTGCAATCAATGCAACACATATTCAGTTTTTCCCACCCACCCACACCACTTATGCATTAGATACACCTGTAACGCATACTATCACCACCAACTCAGCCTTACTAAAAATGTTACCGCATACCTCGGCTGAGTGGTGGCTGCTCCATACTGTTCTTACATGCATCAGTCCACGCTGTGGACTTTAGCTGTCCAAGTCTGGCTCACCCTGGCCCCTTAGCACATCAACAACAACTTCCTCAAGTTTTACTCTCGTGTTTACGCTCACCTATGTATTGTTCGACCTACCATACGATTCGAATGTTTTTAGATAATGATTTTGAGTCGAAATTACAGATGTTGGAATCCACCGACTTTTTTTTGTTTATATCTCCATCAATGTTTTCGGTAAACACGGATGCACCTGAACCACACCCGCAACTGCCCACCCCCTATGTTATCGACAAAAAACAGCAAAGTAAAATATTGGGTTCCTGTTCATCTGGTTAATTTCCGGCCTGCCATACGATTCAAATATGTTTGGACAATAATATAAAGAGGGTAGAACTGCTCATCGCCCACTTTTGTGCGGTTAAATTAGTGTTGTGTCCTCTGTTGTTTCGGGCCACCTAGGGCTGCCCTCAACTCAACAACAAAACAATGCCTCACCTAATTACTATCGTCTATCCTTATCTGTCGATGTCGGATCATCCTCTTCGGTTCAATAAAAATGAAATATAAAAACAAGTCAGAACGAATCGAGGGTGTAGTATATGGTTGATACAGAGTGCAGGCCGGTACCAGCGGCGGTGACACGCATGCACATGAGTTGAAGTGTAAGAGTGAGAAACAATAAACTAGCACTTGCTACTTGGACATCAGACCAGTCACTTCATCTCCTCACTACATGGTGTCAGATGTTTGCAGACGAACACCATGGCCCTGCAAGGTTTGAAACCACCAGCGCCCCTCAAGCTAGACGGGAACTTAGCGTTGAATTGGAGAGTGTGGCATGATTCATATGAGGTGTTTGCAGGTGCAACTGGGTTGGCATCAAAACCCGAAAAGGTGCAGTGTTGTGCATTTTTACATATCGCCGGGTTGCCGGCGCAGAAGCTGTTTCACACTATGAACATTGCCAGTGGAGAGAGAGAGAAAATTGGAATATTGACGGAAGCGTTCAGAGCGTATTGTGAGAGTAAGGCGAACAGAACAATTGTAAGGTATAAATTTAATAGTTATAATCAAGGTACGGAAGACATAGAAGAATACATTCGCGAGTTGAAGTATAGAGTGGAGCTATATGAATATGGCAGTAACGAGGACTCTATGTTGTGTGACTGGGTGGTGTGTGGTGTGCGGGACCGGAAGTTGAGGAAAAGGTTGTTGAGAACGTCGAATTTAACATTAGACAAATGTTTGGAAATTTGCAGTTTAAGTGAGCATAACGACGAACAGCTAGCAGGGGGCGGTAGGCAAGACGAAGAGGTGTGTGAAATTAGCTGGCGTGACGCGTACCGGGCACGCCCCCCAACACCTCGCCGTGCACCAATGCCTGTGAGTAGTGCGAGTGTTGGCAGAGGTGGTAGGCGGAGCAGCCAAGCAAGACAGCAGTCTAATTGTAGCCGGTGTGGTTACATGCATGCACGTGACAATTGCCCTGCAATTGGTAAGCAGTGAATCACATTCGGGCGAATGGGCCATTTCGCCAAGGTGTGCAGAGGCGGAAGGAGAGCGGCAGCACCTGTGAATGCAATTGACATGGACGGTGACGACAGCGGTAGTGAGTGTGAGAGGGATGACGAAATAGAAGAGGAGTATGAAGACTTGTTCATGGGCGCCATAGCTGACATGGACGAGCGTTCGGGTCTCTGGTTCAAGACCATAAAAGTGGGTGACAAACAAGTGCGTTTCAAGTTGGATACAGGCTCAGAAGCTAACATTATCCCTGAGTCTGAATTTATGAAGATGCCGAACACGCGGATGGGAAAGCCGACGTGTCGCTTACTAACATATTCAGGTGAGCGGTTTCGTCCGCGAGGTGAAGTCGTCCTGAAGGTTCATGGTCAGCCCCTACGGTTCCAGGTTATCGACAATGGCTGCGCTATCCTGGGAAAGGACACGTGCGTCAGCCTGAACCTCGTCAGCCGGGTTCATGCGGTGAAGGTTGTTGGAGTAAGGCCACAAGCAGACAGACGAAATGGTAAATAGATATAAATCTGTATTTCATGGCCTTGGTTGTATCAAGGTGAATGCGACTATACATATAGATGAAAATGTGCCGGCGGTCATTGACCCACCCAGACGCATTCCGCACGCCATTAATGATGCCGTGCGAAATGAGTTGGATAGAATGTTGGACATGGGGGTGATAGTTGAACAAAATGAGCCTACGCCATGGGTGAACTCAATTACAATTGTGAAAAAACCAAATAAGTTAAGAATTTGCCTTGACCCGACAAAACTTAACAAAGCGATATTGCGCGGTCCTTATCCAATTAAAACGGTAGAGCAGGTAGTGGCGAGTACTTCAGGTGCCAAATTTTGTTCGGTGTTGGACGCACAAAGTGGATATTGGCAAATATTGTTAGATAAACAAAGTTCCTTATTATGCACGTTCAACACACCGTGGGGGAGGTACAGGTTCACCCGGCTTCCTTTCGGAATTAAGACGGCCGGAGATATCTTCATTCAGGAAATGGAAACAATTTTAAGGGGTCTTCCAGGTGTGGATGTTGTCTCGGATGACATTCTGATATATGCATCGTCGTTAGGTGAGCATAATAATAGACTAGAAGCTGTGCTAAAAAGGGTTCAGCAGGCAGGACTGAAGTTAAACCCAAGTAAAATGGTCTTATGTAAATCGCAGGTGAAGTATGTCGGGCATTTGCTGACAGGGAAGGGATTGATGCCCAATCCAGACCGGGTGCAGGCTATCACGGAAATGACCACCCCCATGGATAGGCCCAGTGTGCAACGATTTTTGGGAATGGTGGGGTATGTACATAAATTTATTCCAAACCTATCCGAAATCGCTAAGCCACTCAGGATACTGTTGTCAAAGGATGTGGTGTGGCACTGGGACCATGAGCAAGAGGAGGCATTTACAAAGTTAAAACAGTTGTTAGTTACAGCGCCAGTGTTAAAATACTATGAAGTGAATAATCCTATAACGATGCAAGTAGATGCTTCACAAAGTGGCCTGGGGGCGGCGCTGTTGCAGGATGGGTTACCAGTTAGCATGGCGTCGAAGGCGTTAACTAAGTGTCAAGGAAACTATGCAGTCATTGAAAGGGAAATGCTGGCGATTTGTTTCGGCTGCAATAAGTTTCATGAATATATTTTTGGTAAGCAAGTAATAGTCGAGACGGACCACAAGCCACTCGTAAATATCATGTTAAAGCCGATACATATGTTGACTGCAAGATTGCAGCGAATGAGGTTAAGACTGCAAAATTATGACTTAGAGTTAGAGTATGTAAAAGGTGTGGATATGTATTTTGCGGATACATTATCACGTGCACACACCACCAAAAACATGCCGTTAAACTTATATGATAATGTGATGTCTATTGCAGCACTAGAGTACGCGGAGGACGAATTGGCAGAAATTGCACTTAAAACAAAAACAGACAGCAGCCTGGGAAAGCTAACCGAGTATATACAACACGGATGGCCTGCAAATCAAACTAATGTTGAGCAGTAATTGAAGCCATATTACACATTCAGGGACGAGTTGACTGTTCATGATGATATTATATTGAAAGGTACGAGAATTGTAATTCCCACGTCACTGCAGTGTAAAATGTTAAACAAAATCCATATCTCACACCTGGGCCTAGTCAAATGTAAGCAGATAGCTCGAGATTATGTGTTCTGGCCCGGGATGGACAGTCAGGTGCAGGATAAAGTGTCTAGATGTCAGACGTGCCAGATGGGGCGGGATCGTCCAGGGAAAGAGCCGTTAATATCACACCAGATTCCTGATATTCCATTTTATAAAGTAGGTGTGGATTTGTTCCAGGAAGGACAAGATAGTTATATGGTAATTATTGATTATTATTCAAAATACCCAGAGGTAGTGCAGTTGCAGAGCACAACAAGTAAAGCGATAATATCAAGTATGAAAGAGGTATTTGCACATCACGGCATACCTAGCATGGTAGTATCGGATAACGGCCCTCAGTTCATTAGTGATGAGTATAAGTTGTTTGCAAAAATATATGGTTTCAAGATCGTACATTCTAGCCCGTTATATCCCAAAAGTAATGGGCAGGCTGAAAGATGTGTAAAAACAGTGAAATCAATGTTAAAGAAAGCAAAAACGGATGGGTCTGATTTCTGTTTAGCATTGTTAATGTATCGGAATACGGTCATGCATGACCTGGGTGCGTCCCCAGCTCAGTTAATCATGAGTACACAATTACGGTGTCCACTCCCAACGATGCCGAGATTTCTTAAATCCAAGGTTCTACAGTCGCGAAAGAAACAAATTGAGAAACGTCAATTAGTTCAAAAAGAACATCATGACAAAAATGCAGGAAAGCAACATCGAATACTTAAGGCAGGCGAACGGGTGAGAAATGTTAATCATAGGGGGAAATGGATTGTAGGACATGTAACAGGCACAGACATGCATCATAACCATTCATATAAAATTAAGAATGATGATAACAAAATTGTAACAAGAAACAGGTCGATGGTGATTCCCACACCAGCAGATGACAGACGAACAGTAGCAAAGCACAGGGAACAGTGCAGCCCGAAGGAAATAAAAACAAGTAAGCCAAATTATATAACTAGATCGGGTAGAGAGGTAAAACCTGTAAGACGTCTAGATAACTAGCAGTAGTGACGGAGTGGCATAGCACTCATGTTAAAATGATACATGGTTGTTGGAATCTAAAAAGTGATCAAAAATGAAATGATATATAGATATTCATGTATATGTACGAGTATCAAATGCGTTGCTTAAAGATGTTAAAATATGTACATCAGACGAGTTGTTAAATGTAAGTTGTTGAATTGATCACGCAATATGTATGGTGACTTATAAAAACATGATACATGATATATATATATTTATATATATATATATTAAAAAAAAAAAATTTAAAAAATATTAGGGGGAAGATGTACTATATAGTTGATACAGAGTGCAGGCCGGTACCAGCGGCGGTGACACGCATGCGCGTGAGTTGAAGTGTAAGAGTGAGAAACAATAAACTAGCACTTGCTACTTGGACATCAGACCAGTCACTTCGTCTCCTCACTACAGAGGGGACCACACCAGTCCGGTGTTGTCCGGGGTTGTTTTATTCTCTGAGCAGAATGCCGCACACTGTCTTTGTTTATATCTGCCAATATACTCTAGGTGGCGCCACCTGTCGCCTTTCCTTAGTGACTTAACTCCCACTAGGAGACACCAGTGTAGCGCCGTAGCGCCATAGCGCTATAGCACTATATAATTCTTTTTGATTTAGCACGCGTTCACAACCACATTGTCTATCTTTAGTTCTTGTTTTACATAAGTTTACATAAGTTTACATAAGTTTATATTTTGGGGGTGTTTATGTTTTGCGGTTGTTTAGTGGGTTGTGGGTATAGAGAGGACCGATATGGGTCCATATTACGTAATCGTCCTGCGTCAGAGGACTGACGCGGTACAATGACCTTAGATGACCCATTGCATGTTTGCACCGCGGGACAATGGGCATCAGTGACCTGAGATGACCCATTGCATGTTTGCATCCTTTTTGACTGGAATGATGACGTCACTGTTCAGGTTGAACTCATTTGACCTTTTTGACTGGAATGATGACGTCACTGTTCAGGTTCTACCCATTGCATGTTTGCAGGATTTTAGGTTGAATTCATTTGACCTTTTTGACTGGAATAATGACGTCACTGTTCTACCTTGCAGGACGACCATCGGTTTTTGATTGAACTCATTTGACCTTCGCTTGCAGGATGGACAGATGTTTTTGGTTGAACTCATTTGACCTTTTTTGACTGGATTGATGACGTCATGTTTCTGGTTGCAGGACGGTTATCTGGTTTTTTTTTTGTGGGTTTTTTTTGAGTGATTTAACCTTTGTTTAACTGGAATGATGTAGTCACCATTACAGTCATAATGCCTTCTTCATTAGGAGATGTTATACAATCTATTTTGCATGACACTGATCACACATTGATGGAGGATTTAACAAGATATAGGAATATACAAAGTATTCGTATTCCTTTGAATGAATATCATATTCATGACTTCATTGCTGTCTGGAAGGAAAACAGAATTCATTCTCTACCTAAACAACTCCTTCCCCTGCTTACCGCATTGCAGGATTTTGAACAATTGATAAAGAATCATGATATTGATTATATCATTTTATATCATTCTTCTTCTTCTTCGTCTTCTTCTTCACATATTCAATCTCGCCCCCCAGGAGATCAATTAGATGTGAATAGAGCATGCATTCATATTATAGTTCATTGTAGCGGGATTGGAGTTTTTGATAGAACTAGTGGTGAATATTTTCCACAATTCACAGACACTTTTCAATATAATAATCTAATTTCTTGCGCTCTTAACTACGCACATAGATACTTTTCCTGTATTTTACTACCAAATAAAGTTTCATTTTTTAAGGAGATTTCATTTGCCTTTAACCAGGCTCGACTACTTTCATATGGAATGCATTGGAAGTGGCCGTTTTTTGGATGGAAGAGTATGATGATTGATGAAAATGAGTTGACATTCCCCGACTCCCTTTCTCCCCCCTTTCACCTCCCCCTCCCACCTACCCACTCATCTCCACCCCTTCCAACCCAAAAGAACTCCCACCCCATTTGATTTGAATACTCCTCATTTCCATATCACCGAATTTGACGCTGCATATAAAACCTGCTGAGCTCCAGCCTACTCTCATCAGTTCACCTTTCACCATGTTCATGCAGAAGGGCATTCTGAAGCGTCCGAGATCGAATCCGATAACAATTCCATCATCATCAGTCACATCATCACTAGCGGATATGTCACTTGAACTAACGAGAGCTATCAATCTCAAGAGAACGAGTATGTATTCCTCCTCAGATAGTGAGGGGATGGAAGAAGAGGAGGGGGAGTTAACAATTATCGTTCCCTCCCCCTCTCCCTCTCCCTCTATACTTGAGGATGGAGTCGAGACCTTCAAGAGTCGGAAAATTGAGTTGAAGAAGAAGAAGAAGAATGAGGAGGAGGAGGAGGAGGGGGAAAATTGGCTGAGGTGTAAGAAGCGTCGCAAGATCGCTTCATTCTTAGTTATTCCCCCGGGAATTGATATTTCGATTTTGATGCCGCCAGCCTACCACTGGGGAATCAAGTTTTTGTGGAGCGCATTAGAGGAGCAGGAGCAAAACTTGGTATAAAGATCGCCCTATGGACTCAGTCTGGAGGAGATGACTTTGCTGGGGATGTCAGTAGCAAGCGGTATGACATCCAGGGAAGTGCAACGCCGTCAGCAGAAACAGTTAATCCTGATGGAAGGACTCTGCTGACGAGCAGCAATCGTTATTTTATGGACTTTGATGAAAACGCCATCGCCATCCTGCTCGAGAGCATAGATGACATACTTCAGGCCCTCAAAACAGCTAAAACAGACTGGCGTTTTGGGGGTTTCCATGTTAACTTTGGACGTGGGGTATTTGGTGTGGTTGAACGCGATAGTTCCCGCATCGATTTTCGTAAATGGTTTGTTTTAAGTTCAGAAAAGCTGAAGCCGGTGGAGAAAAGGGCGCTAACACCCTGCAAGCAGGGCTTGTATTTGAATGTCGCACAACTGGAAAAGTTAAACAAGTTCCTGAAGGAACAGCTCCACTCATTCCTCTTTCCTCATGGAGACTTTGAGGTAAAGTGTGATGTTCCATCCCACAAACCCCATCAGTGCGATATCTGTACTCGAGTTGCACTATTGCCTATGGAGCTTCAGTTATCACAATTGATGACTAAGGCTAAACTTGTCTGAGGAAGAGGAAGAAGAAGGAAGAGGAATTAAATTACTAATACTACTACTACTACTTCTTTTACTGTTAGCATATTATATATATATATCAAAGATGTTCATACCATCAATCGCTATCTTTGTTTAATAAAATCAAAACAAAACAAATAAACAACTTCTCTTTGTTATGTTCATTTATTTTCATATCGACTGAATATAAATATATTCATACTCTCTCTCAATAGCTCTCCATTTAACAATAATAATAATATTAATAAAATGATGCTGTTGAATATAATAATAGTAATAATAATAATATAAATGATAATACTAATAATAATATTCATGACTTTTATTCCACATTTTTATACATGAAGATGTTGTTGAATAGAATAATAATATTCAAGGCTTCTATTCAACATTTTAGACAACATTTCACTTTGAATCATTTCTTTCATTGGGAAGAGTACAGTGAAAAATAAGGATATAATGAATATGCACATCATAAGAATCACTCCCCAACATTTTCTTTTTCTCATTAACATAGTTAAAATACTATTTTCATTAGTTGAATTTTCATTAGTTGAATTTTCATCGCTATTATCAACTCTCACTTCAATATTCGCATTACACATGTTGGAAACAGTGAAATCTCCCTCTCTTGATGAAAGTTCTATTTTTTTGGAGGGAGGAGTGCATTCAGTTAGAACTTTCCACATGTCATCATCATCATCTTTTCCACCGCTACCTTATATAATCTCCCTGAACCAACATTTCAATCAAGGTATCGACACTCTTATATTAAAATTTACAACAGGTATCAGAAACATAATTATTAACAGAATGCATGTAAGGCTTACTACAGTCTATAATAACCCTATAACCATCTTTACCAGGTTTCGGAACACAAAAGAAATTATGAGAGCACTTTGGTAATTTATCAGTGCGTGAAATGTAACCTTTCTCTAATTCCGATTCCAATTTACGTGTAATGAACGCGTAATGGTCAAGATCAATTTTACCAGAATAAGTATTATTATAACTAGTCGAAAAATTATAATTTATTATTTTGAAACCAAATATGGCTCCATGCAATATGTATTCCCAGTCAGGATCAATGTCCCCACGAAAAAATGATTCGACAAAAACTCGACAAGGTTTGAATTGCACCGGCACATTAGCAACACAATGTATACAGTCACAAACACCTTTGAAACACGCTTCAGCTACGATTACAATGCACTCGACCCTAACAATAGAATGCCTATCAACAGCAGTTAATGTGTATGCACTTGGGCTATTAGACACTCGTAACCAATTAGACACTACAGGGTTCCAATTAGATAATTGGAAACCTGACTCACCTCTAGTCTTATTGCGTGTCAAAGGAATTTGAACATTGCCAGAGCCAATCTCTAGTAGAGTGCTGGAAGCACACCCCTCCACATTCATTACTAGCGCATTATCAAGAATTTCAAAATGTGTAGTATTATTATCGTTATCATTCACAATTATATTAGTAAATTCAGCATGGAGTCCATTTAATTGAAATTTCAGAGCCTTTTTCTTGCATCTTCAGTCTCTCCGACAATTGCCCCTTTTATGGCTGCGACTGCCACAACGGGAACACCAGTGCCCAAAGTCACAAGTATTTTCATCTCGCACACACCCCGAGTCCCCTTTGTGAGCAAAGCACGGCTTCTTCCCGTCACGCGTAAATAATTTTGACGACGCGTTGGACGACTTTGACGAATCCCCTGAAGCTTTTTTAAAGTCTTTAATGTTTTCAAACGCATAGTGACGCAGAGCCAAGTCACCATTACCGGTCGCGAATGCAGCAAACCCCTGCTTCTGTGCCAACTTACGCACTCCCGTGTCGTAAGCTACATGAGCCGTATTATTAAAGTTATTAAATTTTGCCTTCGTACAGAGATAGCTTATATGGTTCAACAGCGCGTGACACGACTCAACATCGTCATAACCGCTAGTGTCAGAAAACCACGCACAATTTGACTCTATAAGCTCATAAGCATTTAACTTTTTAATTTGCTTCCTGTCCACTGTATAGTGTTTGAGTGTCCACTTACGCTGACGGCGTCTTTCAGTACTTGGTGTGCGGCTGCCTGAGCTTGACGAGGATGACCTGCGCCGTCGCGTGCACCGGCGCGCGTGCCCCGACCGGCACCGCCCCCTTTCTTTTGCCGACACGTCCATTTTCCGCAATTCGTCCTCCAACGCGTATTGACGCTGCAACAGCTCTGCCACCCGCCTCTTTTTTTCTAACACGTCTACTATTCTTTGCAATTCCTGCTCGTCCTCCGACTCCCTGTCGCCTGTCGCACCCATGGCACGCACCTCTTCTTTGACCTGACTTTCAGCCATATCAGCCTCTTGTTGAGGGTGTGCACGAGTTGCCCGTTTAGCAGCTGCCTTGCCTACAGGACATAACACATTCACCGGCAACTTATGCTTTTGCCCACAAGGCCCGCAGTAGTCAGTTACCGGCTTAGCCATAGACACCGAGTGCAGCAGTACGCACCGCGCAGCAAAACGCACAGTAGTTGTTTGGGTGGAGCCGGGGGAGCGAGTGGCAGCTCAGCAGGCAGCGGCAGCCCAGCAGTGCAGGCAGCGCCAATAGTCCCCTGGTGCCAAAACCGGGAACTAGAGTAGTATCAGGAAGTAGTATAGCCGGAGCCTGCTTTGGCCTTACAGCCGTATACAGTCTTGTATACGAGTTATAAATAAAGAATATTTGAAATATCCACTTCCTAATATATAGGATTGGGAAAACTGAATTGAAGCGGATGTGGTGTCGGATATGCGAAAGTGAGAGAGTGGAGAGTGAGTGTTGTGAGATGCGGAGTTTAGTATTTAGAAAGGAAGAGAGTGAAAACCTCCATTTAACAAGTATATAGATATATATATAGAACTTAATTTAATTATTTATTTATTTATTCATCTTTAGATATATATATCTATATATACATACACCAATAATATAAAAGAAAATACTAAAGTAATACGAGAATCTCACTCTCTATTCGAAGGGAATCATAACAATGAACAGGAGGAGCTGAATTCGAACTGTAAAGAAAGAAGCAATAAGTACAGACATTAGACGATGGATTATTTTAATTTCACATTTCATCATATCGCATCATGATACATCACACCGCAAGACATCTCATCACATCACATCATAATACATTGCATCATAATACTTCCACTTCACTCTGCATATAAAATTCGCTATTATTATCTACTGATAATAGCAATTGATAGAAATATTTTGCTCTTGACATTTCATTATATACAACATAATAATAATAATATTAATAATAATAGTACTAATTCTAAACATTCATTCACATTTCTGAGGATACTCATACTAAAACTAACATTATATGTATGCTTGATTCTCTCCTTTCACTT
>JASIRB010001117.1:0-105995 GCA_030323885.1 Branchipolynoe longqiensis | reverse complement strand
ACTGAGTGGGATATTGGATCACGATGCTGGTGACCTGGTCTCCCAGCAGGGCAGCACTATAAAGTCACCATGAGTGTGTACTGTCATAAGTCAGTAACTGTCCTGATTTGACCTGAGATGTTGCCAGGACGTAAAGCTCCAACAACCAACCAATCTTAGGACTGAAGCATTCACTCCATTTGTGTCCGAAAGAGGAATGATATTGTAGAAGTCTGCACTGACCTCTCAGGCAAGGATACAGGTAAGCATGGATAGTGTGATTGCATCAGGGAGCCTACATGGTGTAATGGTTAGCACGCTAACCCCGGAATGGCAAGAAATGTGGGTTTGAATCCTTCCTTAAGCACAATATTTCCCATTTTTATCACCCCCGCATGACACTGGTTGCCATGACCACGAGCCTGTACAAGCTATGCGCTGTATGGTTATTAAAGTCGCCGGTTATACCTCACCCAGATACAAACGAATCCAGCATCAAAAGCTCTCCAAACATACCTTTGCTTAGTTTGTTCAGTTCATGCCACTGAACATGTGGGAGGAGAGTTGAGGTCTGTGATGTATGAATGACATCATAGGTGGGATTCCCTCATCACATGACCTAGAGGGGTTCCCCACACACAGGGGAAGCCATGGCAACCACCAAGATGGCAGCCACAGAAAGCTCTCAATTGAACTTTAAAAGTCTATTAATCTACATGATTTAATCAATTATTCACACAAAAGGTAGCTGGTTCTGATAAATAAACATTTGAACTTCATATTTATTATTTTAGATTGCAATTTCTAACATTTATTTCTCCATATGGTTGTTTAAAAGTGTCAGTGCTGCTGGACTAAATAAAACACAACAGAACCAAGCAATGTCAGCACTGCCCCCCCCCCCCCCCCCCACATATGTAGTGGCATAAACTGAAAACAGGCAAATGAATGCTTGGAGAGCATTTGTCGGAGTATGGGTCGTCTCTCAGCAACCTACAGCTGGTCCCTTTAAACCTACCCTGCATTTGTATATGAGACTGTCTCAAAAGGTGCTAAGCAATATGGGACAAAACTTTGTCCGTTGTAACGATCAACATACTATCTGCTCATGCATTTGCTCAGGATAAACTAATTTGTTTTTTATATGGCGTTTCATAATCCCAATAGAATACATATTGATTTGAAGCAAATGTCCTTGTGTTTTCAGTGTAACCGTTTCTGTGCTGTTTTGTGTCAATCATTACAATGGACAAAAAAAAGAGTTATCACCTTTTGAGACAGGCTCATATATGTAAGCAAATGTCCTTGTGTTTTCAGTGTAACCATTTCTGTGCTGTTTTGTGTCAATCGGTACAATGGACACAAAAAGAGAGTTATCACCTTTTGAGACAGGCTCATATATGTAAGGGTATTTATTGCCTGTATGTATACATGTACATGGAAGCATTAAATGTGAATTATTGATATAAACCATTTAAAAGACTTACAATTGCAGGGTTACAAACATAGTTCCTGCAATGACCTCCCACACAAACAACCATAGACAGGTAGGCGTGGATAGGATGATTATGTCAAAGAGCCTATTTAGTGCAATCGTTAATATGCTAGCCTGGAATGCAAGAGGTGTGGGTTTGAAATCTTTTCTAGACGCAATATATCCAATTTTAATCACCCACATGATGATACCCAACAAGCTGTAAAAATATACGGTCTTTCGGTCATGGTAGACAAGCTTGGAATTTTATCAATATCTCGGGCGATGGAGTTGTGGACCATTATTATGTAATAGCAACGCAATGAGTGCCCACTCGCTGTGTGACATATAAATGCTATGTGGAAATGCTTTGGCGTGCAGTGACCATGATTGCGATATGATGTCCAGATATGAAGATGCTGTTACTAGTTACAGAAATATTCCCTCCATGCACCAGGAAGAGTGCAAATGGAGCAGGAACATATATCAATGTTTATTGTAACTGTATGACAACTACTTGTTACCATGGGACCACTGGGTAAGCACACCCAGCCATTCTGCATACATTATGGACACCACCTGCACTGGGGTTGAGTGACATGGGCCACTCTTGTGCCACGATGCAGGGGGGGGGGGGGGGGCTGATTGGCTGGCTGTATGAGCCCAGTCACCTTATTCTCCTTGCACTTGCTATGCAGACACACTCACTCTAGAGATACCAAAAGAGGCCGTTCACCACTGAGCTGTGTGTAACACCCATGGGACTCAGGTTCAATGGGTTGTAGGCACTGATTTTGATTGAACAAACAGAAGCTATGTGGGTCTGTGCAGCAGGTCACCAGTAGGGTGGCAGGTCACCAGTAGGTGAACAAGAGTTGTAGCAGTAAAGCTCAACCTTATCACTGTCAATCTTGCATGACTTGTCTTCCCTTTCTTCTGTATGAGTTGTTTATGGTATTTGGTAGGTGGAGACTGGCAGACAGTTGCCAGTATCCGCCTGAATAGTAGTGAGTAGAAGAGTTGTTGAGACGGCCATCGACAAACTTTACAAAGTGCATAGCAAACAAAACCCTAACTTTACAATGTTAGCATTTACTCTTATTGAAAAAAAAAGTGATTAATACTTACAAGTAAAGCTTGTTTTATTTAACGACGCCTCTAGAGCAGACTGATTTTTATCATTGGCTATTGGATATCAAACATATGGTCATTCGGACATATTTCTTTGGAGGAAACCTGCTGCCACCATATAGGCTACTCTTTCCAATAAGCAGCAAGGGGTATTTTATAGGCACTTTCCCACAGACAGGACACCACATACCACAGCCTTTGATGAACCAGTTGTGGACCACTGGTTGGAATGGAAAAGAGCCCAAACTGCAAATGGATCCACTGAGAAGGATCGATAGGATAACCAACACCTTCACAGGTGGACACTCTACAGGCTGACCTACTTCCCGCCCCCCCCCCTAATGATACTTACAATACAGGAATGTAGTTCCCGACATTGACTGCAGGTGGCGACCATCACATGACCAGTCAATTTGGGTGACGCCACTGTCATGGCCCTGATGGTGGAGGGGGCAACCAACATAATTAGATTAAGTTAAGTTTAAAGCTGCATAATGTGATGAAAGCATCAAATTTTCGAAACCAAACACTTCTTTACATTGTATTCTACATACGCAACATTTTTATTTTTTTGTGATGGTTTATTTACCCTGTCCATAATAAGTAAGGTGTATCGCAGCTTGTTTTCATCATTGAACAGCAATAGTCTCAATTTGGTAGTAGCCTTTCATCTTAGCCATTACTAGTTACATTAGTTTTTATTTGCAATGCAGCAACGTCATTCAGCCACTCCACATACAACATCTAGCATTTCATCGCGGATACCCAGATCACCTATCAGATGTGACGTCACTTCCGCTGCTGACCGGAGTAGCTTGGCCACTTCTTGCCCAGACCCAAACCTCCGCAGTCAGGCTGTTCTCCCACCAGACTTCCTTACCGCCTACTCACCCTATACTCAAGCCAGATGGACAGTCTGAAGGCCCGGTCACATGCACATTAGTGGATGTAGTTGAACGTAGTGGTGGCTAATGCAGTTGAACGTAGTTGAACGTAGTTGAACGTAGTTGAACGTAGTTGAACGTAGTTGAACGTAGTTGAACGTAGTTGAACGTAGTTCAATGTAGTTGAACATAGTTGAAGGTAGTGGAACGTAGTGGAACATAGTGGAACGTAGTGGGACGTAGTGGAACGTAGTGGGACATAGTGGAACTTAGTGGAACGTACCAGAGAAGTATGGATGCTGGTATGTTCAACTACATCCCAACTAAGGTCAACTAAGTTCAACTACATTCAACTATGTTAGCCTGCACTAAGTTCAACTACGTCCACTAATGTGTATGTGACCAGGCCTTAAGGCAGAGTGCCAGAGAACATTTAACAAACAACCAGTGAGTCGAACCCAACTGCGACAGAGACCTGACCATTTGGTCCCTTTTAATAAAGAAGGTATGAAAGTCTTTATTGAGGAAAAAATAATAAACTAACAGGTACAAAGAACAGGAGACAAGGGAGGCCCCTAAGAGACCTCAGCAACCCTAGTAAGGTAAGGTAAGAACAAGGTAAGAAAAGTAAGTAAGTAAAAGTAAGTAAGAAAGAGAGGGTGGGTGGGTGGTGAGAAGAGACATATGGTCAGCAGCAGGACGTGTTGTGAAGGTAGTAGTAGGCAACTGGCCTTATACCCAGCAGAGAGGGACGGTCTGCACAGCCCCTTGGTTAGATAAAAGATTCACCCCGTACTTGTAGTACAGTGGTGAATACCAACCCTATATGAAAGCTGGAGAAGAATTTCGATAGGCTGAGAAAATGAACTGAGCTGATAAATTCTTAATTTAAGAAGCAAAATATACTCTCCACATACATATGCATATCTACCCGCCAGTTCTGATATGAAAAATATAATAAAACATATATTTTAAAGCAGGTTCAAAGTGAAATCGACGGCATTCTATCGATGCCATCTTGTCTTTTTGCATTCTCTCCCATTTCACTAACTGTGTGCCGATATAAGTAGCGATTTGATACTGGAACCGGAGATTCCACTTCCTGTTCGATACTAAAGCAGTTTTCGCCAGCTTTTATATAGGGTTGGTATTCACCCCTGTACTGCAAGTATGGGGCGAATCTTTTATCTACCCCTTGGTATGTGGCACCAGAGATGAGTGACGCGGAGGTGTCAACATCCGAGTTAGGCGAGGCAGAGGTCACAGAGTCAAAGCCACCCCCCTTCTCCTTCGGCGAATAAAATGCAATGCAAAGCATTACGATCAAAATATCTTATGCCACTTCTTTATAATCACAGATCCCAGAAGAGATGGCCAAATGAGTTGAGCATCCAACTCCTGTTTTGGGAGATTGGGGGATCCGAACCCATGGGTCTGTGGGTTTTAACTTTGGTTGAGTCAAACCAATGACCTACAAATTTATACTTGTCGCTTGCTAGCCTGGCACGTGACATTAATAGGATAGGGCAAGGACTGGTTAGCTCAGTGTCAGGATAATGTGACTGAGTGTGATATCAGGTCATGGTGCTGGTGGCCTGGTCTCCCAGAGTGGCAGCACTATAAAGTTGCCATGAATGTGCACTGCCACAAGTCAGTGCCTGTCCTGATAGGACGCTAGATGTTGTTAGGACGTAAAACAACAAGCAAACAAACAAAAATCTTGATCGATGTGATGAAGTCTACAACTTTAACTAGTGTGAATGATATGCTACCTGTAGAACGCCATAAAGGTGTTTGCGATAGAGGGTTCCCTTGTCGAGGACACTGTATATGTACACGTTGCTGTTCTTACAGCCCAAGGCCAAGAAGTTGTTATCTGTGAAATAAATGTAAACTATTAATGTTATGCTGATGTAGTAGTATGCACTGACCTCTCAGGCAAGTAATCACATACACAGGTAGGCATGGGTAGTGTGGTGATATCAGGGAGCCTAGGTGGTGTATTGATTAGCACACTGGCCGGAATGCAAAGAGATGTGGGTTCGAATCCCACTCTAGGCGCCATATTTCCCATTTTCATCTCCCACACGACACTAATATTATCATTGTTCATGTTAGCTTAACAATAGGTACTGGCAGCGCTCATTAATAGTCCAGGAATGGTGTTTTTTTCATCAATATTCACATGCTTCTAACTATTTCTGTATGTATATGATTTAGATGGAATTACATAAGCTAGAACATCAACATATGTTTAATCCGATGGTGTTGTTTGATCAAATATATAGTAAGTCTGTATTTAAGTAAACTCCATTTGTATGATGAGTGTATTTAGTGAATATTCCTTCATTACTGATGTAAATGAAAATGACTGTGAAAACAGGGTATTTTTAATGGGCTCGCGCTTCCTTGCACTACCTCGCAGAAAGACATGGATGGTACCAGAAGATGAGCACTGACGTCAGCTTTCTAACCATATACAATTTGCCGTAGATCAAATAGGTCAATCAGGTCAAATTCTGCAATTTAAATAATTCTGAAAGTTTAAATCCCATCTACTGAATTAAAAGATATGTTAAACCTAATAAGATTTGGTATGTATAGATATACAATTTGATTCCCTTTCCAATAATCCCAATCTTAGTATAGTGCTAGTTAGTGCAAGGAGCCGCAGACAGAATATTGACACCAACCTGTTTGGGACTTTGCTGACCAGACTAGTTTCTCAATGGTGACACCCATGTAGAAACATGTACATGACATTGATGTATATTGAGATATATCAGAGAATATATAATCTAATATTGGGCCAAAATTGGGGAAGATCCAACTAGATCTAGCCACAGTGAATATTTAAGGATTTATTTAAATCAATATTTTGGTTTCAGACACTTTTAATTTGTATTTACCATAAAAACGCAGCTTTTGATAGTATTAGCTAAACTATTGTCATAGCTAATATCCATTAGTTCCATATGCTATGTCTGCAAAATTTGAAGAAAATCCACTTATTGGATGAGCCACAGTCAGTGTTCAAAGCTTGATGAACAAATCTTTATTTTGTATTTTGTATACTTTTCTTTTGGAAGTGCAATCAAATGCACTTTTTGTATTTCTAGACAGAATATTAATATGATAATGTGTATTACCTCCAGGTGATGTGCACTGTCAATTTATACGAAGTTTAACCAATTGGTTATGCTACAATGAACATTTAAATATTCATTAAATTGATATATTTGGTTTTCTGACAATTTGTCTATATATGTTCAATCAAAGTTGAATATTTTTTATACTTTTGGATATAATATTGATATCAATAATATATACAATAGTCTCAGTCAATGGTTATTGTAATACTGTGCCAAATATGAGGAAGATTCAAAAATTGTTTTGCTGCAATGAGCTTTTATAGATTGAAATGTTGAAAAAGATTCACTTACAGTTACAGATGCTGTTTACATGCAAACAATTACACTTTTTGACATTTTAGGATGCAAATATCTTTTGATTCTCTGAATATAGAGCTCTGAAAGAAAATAGATTGTTACACTGTTATGAATAGGTGAACTATTTAGAATTTATTCAGTCTTGTTGCAGTTTTCCAAGAAAATATCATGCTTTGAAAATGGCTATTTGGCCAAATCAGAATAATTCTTTTTTATGAATTGCACATTTTGACATTGTCTTATTAAAGATCTGCTTTACTAATTGATTTAGCAATTCCCAATTTAAATTCCTTTATATATGTACAATGGAAATTGGTTAGCAGAACGCCCCTCACATCCTTCCACTTTTTATTATATTTGGTCAAAGTTCCACCTTTAATTCAAGATTAATACATTTTTATATATTTAATCTTAACAAATGATTATCTCCAGAACAATACTATATATATCCCAACAGCTTTTGGATTTGGGTTTCTAATTTCAACGTATACAGGAAGGAATAAAAATATTGGATCATAGGCATATTTTAAAATTTTGCTGCCGGTAGGGTTGAGAGTGACGAGATTGATTACGTATTGTTCGATTGATTACCTATTGTTCCAGTGATTACCTATTGTTCGATGACATTGATTTTTCTGATTGAATAAATGCAAAATTATATCACTTCCGTCTCGTCGTTAATTATTTTGTCATTTTTGTTACATTTGTTTTATTAGGTAGAGTAAATTTCAATTGTAGACATCAGGGGCCATATGTATGAACAACTTGTTATCGCCGGTGTTGGAAAATGGGTCATGGGTATGTATGAGGCCAAAGCATGGCGGCGTTAGCTAACCTATCAGTTATTTATAGATTTGGGAAATCCCTCTGAGCCTGTTGCCGGCGAGCACCAAATGTGTATATTTTACGCCGCCGCCGCCGCGGGCCTCGGCGATTTGTTCTGTTTACATTCGTCGATTCGACAATATGAATATCGCCGCCGATATAGCGGCGGCATTAATATCGCTTCGATTTTAGGGTTAATTTAATGAAATTTCACGTTTTGAGTATGTAATTCTGATTTGGGCCTAATCGGTACCTAACACCGATGTTAAACTTGCCATGCCATGGTGTTAGCGTAGCCGACCTTAAACTTGCGGTGTTTCCATAACACTGCTCCATACATACCGACTTTTTGCCGTTAACCCAGAAATCCCATCCAAAACCAGTTTTGACTCGCTAACACCGCTTCATACATATGGCCCCAGATGAAGAGTTCAGATGTAAATCTCCGTAAATGCCAATCCAAAAATGTAGTTTAAATAAAATATGTTCACCCGAAAGTAATATTAATTCTCACTAAATCCACTTTTCCTATGATCCCATAGTTATGGAGCAATGAACAAAAAAGGAGGAATATAACAAAATTAACTTTTGGAAGGTTTGATTCCAATGTTTATCTCTATTTTTGGATTGGCGTTTACAGGGTTTTGCAACTGAACTCTTTAATTAAAAAAATGTATTTGTTATTTATTTTTTATGTGGTATGTTCCAGGTCGAGTCAAACCAATGAGTTTAAAATTGATTCTTGTCGATTCCTAGCCCAGGTGCTCAGCATTATTAGGATAGGGCAAGGACTGGTTGGCTCAGTGTCAGGATAATGTGACTGAGTGGGATATTGGGTCATGGTGCTGGCGGCCTGATTTCCCAGTGGGGCAGCACTATAAAGTCACCATGAGTGCACACTGGTACAAGTCAGTACCCGTCCTGATAATCTTCTTTTCTTCTTTTTTTTTCTTGAAGATCTTGCCCATCTGAATAGACTTGTTTTCACCATTATACAATTGGTCAATAGAAAGCCAGAGCCTACACTTTTACTGATCCAAGGGATTTTTTAACCTTCCACAGCACCTAGACAGGGTATGAGAGCAACCAGCCTTTGATGACGCTATAAGTTATACACAGCGGTGGAAATCCAAATTGGCAGAGGTGGGGGGGAGGGGGCATGGGGAGTCGAACCACCGACCTTCACATTAGGAGTCTGACCTAGAAAAATGTCAGACACTCTGCCACAGAGAACACCATATGACCTTCGATGTTGCTAGGACATAAGACAACAAACAAACCCAAACAACCAAGCACACATACACACCTGGGCTGTAGGTGACTGAGCTGATTTCGCTGTTCGTCACTTGAACTGAGGTCACGTGGTTGCCATCCTGTGCGCGCAGCACGATCAGCCGTCCTTCCGGTGTACCCAGCGCAAGATGGCGGCCGAGGTTGTCGACGGCCATGGCTGCGCAATGCTTCTGAGCATGCGCAATACGCATTGTGGGAAGGTAAGGGGGTGATGAGCGGAGCATCGAGTTAGTGAACAAGTTAATCAAGCAAGTAAAAATGAGAAGTAGTGACATCAATCAATCAAACCTCTGGTCATGCTAATGAATGGTGGTCGTGCTCGTGATGGTGATGGTGGTGGTGATGGGGGTGGTGATGGGGGTGGTGATCATGATGGTCATTATTGTCATGGGAGTGATGAAAATGGGAAATATTGCGCCTAGAGCAGGACTCGAACCGACATCGCTTTGCATTCCAGGACAGTGTGCTAACCATTACACCACCTAGGCTCCCTCATATCACCACACTACCCACGCCTATCTGTCTAGGTGGCTCCTTGCCTAAGAGGTCAGTGCAGACCACTACACTCGTCCCCCTGGAATTGTAAGTCTTTTAATGCTTACAATTACATACATACAGGCCATGCACTAACACATACATACACAGGGTAGGTTCAACAACCATACAGCGCAAAGTTTGTACAGGATCATGATCACAGCAACCAGTCGTAAAATATTCCAATAATCGGCAGAGGGGGATATAGAAATCCTCTATTATTATTCTGTGTGGTCGGCCAAGAGTGTGTGTATATGTATGTTGTGTATATATATATGGCTTGGCCCATGCTTGAGGGCAGGTAATTATAGAATTATGAATGATTGGCAGGTCTGGGTGAGTGCACTCAGGGCCTGGCTCTCTGCTGAGGTAGGGGGTCAATGCACATAGGGGTCAGGGTTGGCGGTGGCCACAGGTCAACCAGCTCTGGTGGTGGGCAGACCACTGGTGGTCATGGTAACGAGGAATGCCGAGTCCCTATTGGAGAACCTCTGAATGCTGCTTCCCTATTGGTTGGATGAATGGCATGATCCTATACCAAGAATCCATGTACGATATATAATAAACCAGAGGCGCCTGGACTCTCTTACAGTCTTACTTTTGCTTCACTTTCTCTCTTTCTCTCCGTCTGTATTGTTTTTCATTTTAGCCTACCTGCATAGCCACAGACCCGAAGACCGACCCCACATAACATTGTGGGTGATGAAAATGGGAAATACTGCGCCTAGAGCGGGACTCGAACCCACATCTCTTTGCATTCCGGGCCAGTGTTCTAACCATTACGCCACCTAGGCTCCCTGATATCACCACACTACCCACGCCTACCTGACTATGTGGTTACTTGCCTGAGAGGTCAGTGCAGACCACTACATTATCATCATAATCATCATCATAATCATCATATTATGAGCATGACTCATTATCATCATCATAATCATCAAGGGCATGAATGGCATGATGGGCATGATGATCATCACAATGATGATGATCATCATGAGCATGATGATGAGCATGATGATCATCATCAGCAGTAGCAGCATCATGAGTAGCATGGTGAAGTACATGATGATGATGATGATGATGATGATGAGATGAGATGTGATGGGGTGTGGTGGTGTTATGGTGGGTGGTGTATGGTGGGGTAGTGATGATGATGGTGGTGATGATGATGATGGTGGTGGTGATGATGATGATGGTGATGATGATGGTGACGACCATTATGATGATCATGATTAGTATGGAGGTGATGATGATGATGATCATCATCATCATGGTCATGGTCATGATGAGTATGATGATCATGATCATTAGGATGATCATGATCATAATGATTATGATGATCATGATGATTCACATGATAACAGCGGTGGTGGTGGTGGTGGTGATGATGATGATGGTGATGATGATGATGATGATGATGATGATGATGATGATGATGATGATAAACAAACACCTGGTGACACCTACCTCCACCTTGACAGCCCACCAACACCGGTGTAGCTCAGCGTCCCACTTGCGCACCTCTCTGTCACGCCCCACTGTCACGAAGCACGGCTCGCCCGGAAGTGACGTCACGGCGACCAGCTCGTCGTGGTGTCCCTGGCGGTGGGAAAAGGTAGGCACTTGAATTTGTGTTCCCAACACCCTGAATGCATAAAATTCCTGTTTTATCAGCAAGAGGCTTTTAAGCTAAATGCTACACAAGATAATACCTGGTTTGTTATAATAGCCTTATTAGATAAAACCCGAGATATGAGGGTTTAAAAGTGCCAAATTCACACCCTTTTCTTAGTTGTATTTGTATTAAGAAGCTTGAGAAAATTGCGATATTCCACGAAAGAATCATTTTACTTTTTACCTCGCCTTGCTATTTGTACGCATATTTTTCATCAAAATACACCAGAATGCACGACGGTGTATGGATATTGGAGTTTTATATCCTGGCAACATCTAAGGTCATTCAGGATGGGTACCGACTTGTGACAGTGCGCACTCATGGCGACTTTATAGTGCTGCCCCACTGGGAAATCAGACAGCCGGCACCAATGACCCAATATCCCACTCAGTTACATTACCCTGACACTGAGCTAACCAGTGCTTGCCCTATCTTATTAACGCCGAGCGCCAGGCTAGGAAGCGACAAGTATCAATTTTATAAGTCATTGGTTTGACTCGACCGGGAACAGAACTCCCGACCTTCAGCACGCGAGGCCCACGCTCTACCGATTAGTCCACCGCACCCTGGTGGCGAAGGGAAGAACGAATATGTTGGGTAGCAGCTCACTGTGCAACCATGCTTCATAGAAAAGGTCTATTTCCACCACAAAATCACCCCTGGTGGCAGAGGGAAGAACTAATGCTATCGGTAGCAGCTCAGTGCCATCACCTCCGCCAATTTGCATTTCCACCGCTGTGTATAATTTCCAGCATCATCGAAGGCCAGTTGCTCTCATACCACATCTATGTGGTGTTGGGGGGTAAAAATCTGTTGGCTCCATAATAAAAGTGTAGGCTCGGGCTTTCTATCGACCAACTGTCTAATGGTGAAAACAAGTGTATACAGACTTATCCATGATAGGCAGTATAGATCTTCAAGAAAAACCTGTGCAGATTTGGCCAGAAAAAAAGTTCTATTTTTGTTGTTACATTAGTTGATTAAGCAGGTGAAATTGCAATCACGGACCATTGGTCTTCCTCATTTCACTGCTCCTTGTCCTATACTAAGAATGTCGACCGCCAGGCTAGGAAGCGACAAGCATACATTTTTAAGGCATTGGTTTGACTCGACCAGGGTTCGAGCACAACAATCCCACAATGTACCAACCAACACGGGACACGGACGCTCTAACTCATTCAGCCATCCTGTCTGGTTGACTGAATCACTCACATCAACTATGATCTCAAAGTGTGACGTCAGAGAACCTTCGAGGACGTCATTCCTTGTTGTGCCCACAAACAACTTCTGATCGATCCCGCCATGCACCTGGGGCGTCAGCGTGCGGATGGCACCATCTAGTGCCGGTATCTGGAATCAATTTGAATAATTACATAAGAAGAATTTTAAAGTGCATCTTAGATACAGGTGGTCTGTTTTACAGCCGCATAGCCCGATGAAAGTTTCTCATTTGTCAAAACCAAACAATTATCTAGATTATTTTGCTTATGTTGTTTTACGTCCTAGCAACATCTAAGGTCATATCAGGAAGGGTACCGACTTGTGACAGTGCGCACTCATGGTGACTTTACCGTGATGCCCCACTGGGAGACCAGGCCACCAGCAGCATGAGCTGATATCCCACTCAGTCAGATTATCCTGACACTGAACCAACCAGTCCTTGCCCTTACCTTATACCTTAAAACCTTAAATATAGGGCAATGCTTTAACGATCAGGCTATCCATTAAGCATAGGGTTATACCTTAAAAATAGGGATATGGTGTCACTGAAAATGGTCAGGATTGTATTCATTCAAAGTAGCACTAAAATAAATAATATAAAAAGAGGTAAAAATCCACCTTAAAAATAGGGCAATAGCTGAAAGCTGCATAGTATGAAATATCAAATTTTCAAAACCAAACCAATTATCTAGATTTGATTTTACATATGTAACTTAGATACTGATACAATTATTAAGTATTTGTTTCTGTGTAGAAGGCAATATTGAATCAATTTAACAGAACATGTTACTGCAGAAGTCTATGGTGTCAGAGTTTTGGCAAGCTTGCCAAAACTAATTTTCCATGTTTGCACTCAAAATATCTCAAAAGTTTAACATTTAAAATAAAAGTAACTTTGAACTAATGTAAAGTAGATACTAGTCATCTCAGAAAATATACAGAAATTCAAAATCATCGGATTATGCAACTTTACCGTTAGGGTTTCCCCCTAAGCACAGGGTTATACCTTAAAAGTATTTTCTTAAAGAGGTAAAAATCGAACAATGAGGTTTTTGGCAAATGACCTTGACCTCCCTGATGAAGGTGTAGTTGTTGATAGTGTTCCAGGCTTTGATGGAGTTGTCAGCAGCTGACAACAGAACGCCGTCATCCAGCATTGCTAGCGTGAAGACGGTGCCCTGTCAACACAAGTAGCATGAGGAGACACTGTCAGCGCTGTCAGTAGTGTCTGTCACAACTGGATGCAAACCAGCTGTCAAAATTGGACATCTTAAGGTACGCGAGCTGAGAGCTAGGCTCCATATCAATTCCTGGACCAATATTGTGTTGAACTGTCATTATATATATATGAAGAGTTCAGGTGCCAAACCCAATAAACGCCAATCCGAAAATTGAGGTAATGATCAGAGTAATCTTCAGAAGGCAAATTCTTCACATGCCTATTTTTGTGTTATTTGTTGCTCCATAACCGTCTCATTGTAAGAAAAGTGGAATTTGTGAGAATTAAAATTATCTTCCGATAAAACTTTATTATTTTAATTCATTTTTTGGATTGGCGTTTACAGGATTTTGTACCTGAACTCTTCATATATTCACGGTCTCTGCCTATATTTAGAGACCATATATATCTGCGTTCTCTGCTATATTCCAGACTTGTGCATGGTCAAGTTTCAAAATAGTGCTGCCATCTGGTGGAATCCAATTGTACCATTATGTGGTAAACCATATCGGTGGTGCTATCTAATGGCGGAGTTAACAACACTCACAGTTACGTGACTCAAAATGGATGCCACTTTGGTTGAAGTGGCGAAAGTTAGTCAAACCCAATAAAATTAATATAAAATATGCATGGTAGGCCCAAAAAACATGCTATTAACAACCCATACATAGTGAAGCATCAGTGGAGTATGATGAGGCGTGTTGGCAGCGCCGATTAATAGGGGAGTAGTGATCAGAACGACCCTAAAACTTAACCACCGTTCGGTATTATAAATATAATTCTTCCGTCAAGGACACCAACATCAGATTAGGTTTGGATCAAGAAATTCTCTGGCTGGACCAACTTAATGGTCAACCGATTGTTTATTCAAAATCAAGTTAAGCAAGTGGCATCTATCGGCAGAATCTGGAACCACTCTATTCGGGTACATTCCCCGAGTGCCTATGATTTCACATGTTATATCTCCATAAAGAATACCTGGTAAATAATATAATGCCTGATTATATTCAGATATTCATATCACAACAGGATTCAAACTGTTTTCCTTGTAATAAATATATATAAAAGAGAATGTTATTGTATTTTTCTTCTGGAATTTCACCGCCGCTCTCTTCATGTATTACACCCCTCCAGTTAAGCTTGTGACATATGTTGGCAGAATCTGGAACCATTCTATTTGGGTACTTCCCAGCTTAACTGGTGGGGTCTGTTGTCTTATAATTGTAATTGTTATCTACTCTCTTTGTAATTGTTCTGATATTTGTCGACTAACTAGTATGACGTCCAACTCCTATTTGACGTCCTTGAGGGGGGAGGGGGAGGGCCGGGAGGGAACCACGGGGAGGTGAACTGGTGCAGGCACCCTTCTGTTTTTTGTTTTTTGTTGTTGTTTTTTTGGTCCATTAGTTGTTTAAGCAGGGAAAATTTCAGTCATAGACGACTGGTCTTCCTCATTCCACTGCTGGTCGATACAAAGCCCGAGCCTTCACTTTTACCGACCCAAGGGATTTTTAACCTCCCACACCACATAGACATGGTATGAGAGCAACCCGCCTTTGATGACGCTGTAAGTTATACACAGCGGTGGAAATCCAAATTGGCAGAGCTGGGGGCATGGGAATCGAACCGCCGACCCTCAGATTAGGAGTCTGACCTAGAAAAAAGTCAGACACTCTAACCACTCCGCCACAGAGAACGCCACCCACTTCTCTCTCCAGGTGCTGCTCCCGTCATTCCACATCTGCTAGATTCCTTGCCAAATTTGCCTTGAATTAACTGTAATGTGGCTGTCACACTACGACGACAAGCGGCGACGACAGCCCAGCGACTTGGATTTTGTGAAAATCCGACGACATATGCAAATTCGGGCCAAGTTGGACGACAATCGGACGACAGTGCCGCGACAGTGCCGCGACAGTGCCGCGACAGTGCCCCCCCCCCCCCACCAAAGCAGTTTCCATTAGAAATATGAAGAATAGGACGGTACAAACATGTTGGTTTATGCAGCGGACCTGTTAGGAAGCAGTCTTCATGCAGTCTTCATGAGAAATATGAAGAATGGGACGGTGGCAAACATGTAGGTTTATGCGGCGGACCTGTGAGGAAGCAGTCTTCATGAGAAATATGAAGAAATGGGACAGTACAAACATGCGACAGAGACAGAGACACACACACAGACACAGATACACACACAGAGACACAGATACACACAGACACACACACAGACACAGAGACACACACACAGACACACCACTGCACACACAGAGACACACATGAAGCAGTTTCCATGAGAAATGGGACGGTACAAACATGCGTGTTAGACTATGCGGCGGACCTGTGAGGAAGCAGTCTTCATGAGAAATATGAAGAATGGGATGGCGCAAACATGTAGGTTTATGCGGCGGACCTGTTAGGAAGCAGTCTTCATATTTGGGACGGTCCTAACATCCCTCAAAGCAAGCTAAACTGAGCCATGTTTGGACCGTCCCATTCTTGTGTTTCTGCGACGACAGCTTAACGACAAAGACGACACCGTAGCGACATCGACGACAGCTTGACGACACCGTAACGACACCGTAGCGACACCGTAGCGACAGCCGAACGACATCGTCTGTCGCCGGGTGTCGTCGAGGTTTTTCAACATGGCCAAAAACCCGACGACAACCCGGCGACAGTGGAGAAACTGGAGATGTCACGGAGGCGTCGCGGAGGTGTCGCGGCGACACCCGAACGACAACATAGCGACACCGTAGCGACAGCCGACGACAGCCGGCGACAGAGCAAAACGACAAGTCGTTGGGCTGTCGTCGGCCTTGTCGTCGTAGTGTGACTGCTACATAACGGAGGGAGGGTCTTTTGGGCCAGCCAGAATGATCGACTCGCTTCAATCATGTCGTCTGTCTTGGGTATTAATATTATTGAATATATTAATAATATGGATCAATAGCATTCAACTAGAAATGAATCTAAGCCGCCCCCCTCACCTTGTGTCCTGACCTGAATAGGTCACTGCACTGATTACTGAGGTAATAAGGGCTGTCTGTGTCGTCACGTGACCACAGCCACAGACGCCCTTCACTGTCACCAGTGATGACGTCACCACTCGGCGAAAACTCCAATGACGTCACAAACTGCGAATCTATCTGAAAGGAGATACAAATGTTGATTGATTTATTAATTAATTTGATTGATTGATTGGGTTAGTGAGTGAATGAGTGAGTGAGTAACAGAGTGATCGATTAGGGTTTTGCAACCTAGTAATTTCTCAGTTACCGACTTATGACAGTGCACACTCATGGGGGATTTATAGTGCTGCCCCATTGCGATACTGCGCGATGGTCACGATAATTCTGGTATCACACTCAATCTATTAAAGATGGTGGGTTCGATGCTAGATGGCGTCAACCAAATACTGACACAAATGATGCTTGTCGTTGCCTTACCTGGCGCTCAACATTACTAGGGTATGTTTGGTCAATTTAAGGATAACATAACTGAGTGATGTATTGGGAGATAGTGCCAGTATATATGTTACCTCATCGGAGCAGCACTATAAAACCACAAGAATTCTACCTGACTTAACAACTTACTGCAGTTTTCTTAAGCCCTGTCTACACTGCACCTTACTATAGGTCTCTTAAGCCCAATCCACATTTTACCTTACGATAGGTCTCTCTTTTCCTTTTTTTCTTTTTGTTTTATTGATACAGTATTTATACATAAATAAACAAAAATTCGCGTTTTTTAACTAAATGAAACAGAGTATTGTAGAACTTAGGACTCACCGGGAATATGTCGCTGTGGTCTTGCCGTAGCAGCTGCCCAATGTCGTCTGCTTGTATTGGTGGGAAAAGCTTCCAGAATATCACGTGACCTCGACCCAGTGTGACGATGGTGGAGTCGTCTGTTGGGTGGAAGCCGCCCCACACCACCGTGTCCGTCGTGCTCTGTCGGAGACGATAGCAGTTCAGTCAATTTAGGATTAGCTACTGCACCCCGAAATCATGTGACCTTTGTTTCAACTGCCAGTTTTAATTGTTCACATGACCAGGATAGGAACTGTCATAGCGCAACCTTTGGGTGGTTACCCCATTGTCATTAAAAATGTGACGTCAAATGTGCATGTTGTGGCGGCAACAGAAGAACTGAAATATCTCTAAAACCACACCACCTAGAGACACACCGTTTGGTAGACATATAGAAAACATATTCAACGAATAGATTATATTAAATTGATATGGTTAGGGTTCTGCATTTCTATTAATTTTGAATAAAATAAACGTTTTGCACTGCGCATAACGGCAAACTCAATGCATTGTCAATGGCAATATCTCTAAAACCACACCACTTAGAAACGAACTGTTTGGAACACATATAGAAAACATATTCAACAAATAGATTATATTAAATTTATAAGGTTAGGGTTCTGCATTTCTATTAATTTTGAATAAAACAAAACGTTTTGCACTGCGCGTACCGGCAAACTCAAAGCATTGTCAATGGCCGTTTAGGCCCACTAGTACCGACGCGCCACCAAGTGTCGGAAAAATTAATTACGCCACATGTCCCCCATTCGGGGCGCAGGACCGAATCGCCCTCAACCTTGTCTCTATGGCCGTGGACACTGGCGCCACCTATACACTACCACCAACTCCCCACTAATAATAATATGCTGCCGCCTGGCGGGTTGGGCGCGCACTAGCCAACGGCGGAGATCCGAGTAGGCCCTAGTTCACACGGACCAGTGCACCCGAACCTGCCGCGTGGCCACTGAAGCTTTGCCCCCTTTTCTCAGCCATCCCACCCACCCATCTAACATCATATAAAATATTCCGATATACGGCATAGGAGGGAATGCAAATGTTCTATTACTGATCGGTGTACATGACCAGGCACATGTATGCATATATATTTATAAGGGCTGGTGGTGCCTGAGTGGGATGTAAATAGACATAGTGGTGCTGGCAGGGTTGGGTGTGAGGGCACTCAGGGCCTACCCCCTTCCCCTCTGCTGGGTAGGATCACCACACTCAAAGGTCAAGGTTGGTAGTGGCCATGCGGCCATACAGCTTGGTAGTGGTGGGCAGACCACTGGTAGCCATGGGGACCAGGATTGCTGGATCCCTATTCGTCGGGCCAAGATTGTTAGTTTTCCATTGGGGGAAAGGGGTGGGGTGATACTCTACAATGAACCCATGTAACCATATAAATAATAAACCAGAGGGCTTGACTCTCTCTTCTTCTTTACACTTTATACTCTTCCTTTCTCTTTGTCTGTATTGATTTCACCATAGCCTGCCTACACAACCACAGATTCGAGCTTTAGCCATTTTACAATTAGACAAGGTTGAGCGCGTGGTACAAAATAAACAACAGACACTTGACCAGAATGACATTCAACTACTGTAACCAAGAATAACATCATACGAAAAAGAACAAATCTAATAACCCTGCACTATATACCGATTCGTGTTCCGCGTTTATGAATTATATAAATTTATCTGTTTATGCCATTTTACTTTCAGTTTTCAACAACAACAAAAATATGCCATTGTCCCAGTTTGACGAGGGTGACATCATATGCTGGGTGGAAGCTGCCCCACACCACTGAGTCCGGCATGCTCTGTCGGAGACGGAAGAAGTTCAGTCAATTTAGAATTAGCAAGTGCGTCCAGAAATCATGTGATCTTTGCAGAAAAAGCCATTTGGAACTGTTCACGTGATCTGCAATGGAACTTAGATAGCGAAGCCTTTGGGTGGTTACCCCATTGTCATTCAAAATATGTCCCAGTGTGACGACAGTGGTGTTGTATGCTGGGTGGAAGTCACCCCACACCACCGTGTTCATGGTGCTCGATCAGAGACGAGAGCTGTTCAGTCAATTTAGGATTTGCAAGTGCACACTGAAATCATGTGACCTTTGCGTAAACGCCCTTTTGAATTGTTCACATGACCAGCGAGGAACTGTCTTAGGCAGCCTTCAGCTGGGTTACCCCACTTGTTGTTCAAAATATGATGTGAAATAAATCAATTTATCTTTTTACGCCAATTTACTTTCAGTTTCATAAAACAAATAGTGGATGTCGTCCCAGTTTGACAATGGTGGTGTCCTCGGGGCAGGGCTGCTAAACAACCCTATAGAAAAAGTGTCCAGAGGCTGTTTTATTAATGTACCCATGTGAATTTGCAATCTTGTATGCTAAATATATTGTTCAAACGCTATACCGGGCGCGGTGGCCTAATCGGTAGAGCGCGAGCTTCGCGTGTGGAAGGTCGGGAGTTCGGTTCCCGATAAAACCAATGACTTTAAAATTGATATTTGTCCCTTACTAGCCTGGCACTCGGCGTTAATAGGGTAGGGAAAGGACTGGTTAGCTCAGTGTCAGGATACTGTGACTGAGTGGAATATCGGGTGATGGTGCTGGTGGCCTGCATTTTCCAGTGGGGTAGCACTATAAAGTCACCATGAGTACTCACTGTCATAAGTCGGTACCCATCCTGTTATGACCTTGGATGTTGCTAGGACGTAAAAGAATAATAACCAACCAACCTTATCTATCATAGTTCACTCTCATTCGAGGGAAAAACTTATCGATTGAAAAATCTCATTTAAAACACCTGTCACACCTGACCGGATTGAGTACCGGACACAACCGGACAAAGAATTGTCTAGTCTGTTGGTGTCCGGTATCAAAATGTACCGAAATGTTGCGCTTTCTGCCAGACGAAAGAGACACTAAGCGGACAAGGAATGTACATTAACGAATATCCACCGGAGGATAACCAGACGACAACCAAATGTCAAACGGATACGTACCGGACTGATCACGGACACGCCGAAAACATATACTGACCGAATTCCCCCAGCAGCATCAATGGACTCTGCAGGAAGCAAACCGGAGACCTAACGGATTGGTACCGGACATGAAATGTAGAAAACAGACTAAAGATACTTAAAATGGACACCAACCATACACATCAGCCCGGTTATGTCAGGTACAAGTTTTGTGCATGTTCAAAACTTGACACCGTACACACCAGACACCACCGGAGATAGAACGGACACGCCGGATGGGTACCATATATAAACCGTACATTGACGTATTTCACCGGACAGTGTCCGTTTTCTATCCGGTACCCCAATCCGGTGATGTGTGACAGGGCCTTAATAGATCTTAATGGTTGAATCAAGAGCATTTAGTGGCTGACATCATTGGTTCCTTTGAGTTTCTCCAATGTACGCCGAATATAGATCAACACTGAGTGCTGTAACACATCTTAGTTACAGTTGATTGATACCAAGGCAATTTTTGCTTGGATTTACGCTGGGTTGTCATTCCCCCCTACTTTGGGCATGGCTGAATTGTTATCTAACTAAAACCAAAGACCCTAAAATACTAAGACGGCTCACTCAACCTGTACTGTGTAATCAAAATGATCAAACCCACCACTTGGTGCGCTGGTTGTTCTCTTGGTTAAACAGGTGCTATATTATATGTATAAATGTATATATGAATGTGAAAGATGTGTGTTGATGGTGATGCTGATGATGATGCTGATGATGATGTGTATTTGTTCATAGCAATTTCATATTGATGTGTATGCATACTTACCTACCTCATGTATAAAATAATTGTATGTGTTTACATGTGAAGAACCAACCAGCAGCTGGGCTGATCAAACCCACCACAAGGTGGCACTGCAAAATTGACATTACCATTGGAGAGATAGGGAGTATTATGGGGTCTTTGCTAAAACCATCACATCTCATATATGTGTTATTCTCTCAAATTGGGACGCGCATATTTGCTCTCCACTTTACGATGCTGATGATTAATTCTTTCTTTGATTGATTGCAAGTCAAATAATTATTGTATCCTCTATCTATAAGGTGTGTTAGTGGTTCTACATGTATTGAATCTGTATTGGTCTGACCTCTCAGGCAAGGAGCCACATAGACAGGTAGGCGTGGGTAGTTGTTTGATATCAGGGAGCCTAGGTGGTGAAATGGTTAGCACACTGGCCCGGAATGCAAAGACATGTGGGTTCGAGTCCCGCTCTAGGGGCAATATTTCCCATTTTCATCACCCCCACGACAAATCTATCCCACAACATATATCAAAATTATACTTGTATCATTTTGTGCTAGAGTGAAAATGTGAAAATTTACACATTGACACCGTGCCTTTAGCCAAGTCTTTCTTCAACTTTTTTCTTTTAAGACGTAACCCTGTTTGCTTAAGTGTAATCAATAAAATCTTGTTTGACTTTGTTGTGTACGTTAAAATGTTGTTCTGGATGTGTTCATGTTACACAAGTGATATTAATGTATTGCTCAATTTGTATAAGATCTAAATCCAAAGGTGAAATATATATTTGTCCAACTATCACATATGCACAACATGTAGACCTTTATAGAAACATGGATTCTGCTATTATTTGGAATTGTGTTTTTTGCTATTATTTGGAAGGTTTTCACTTTTGGTTTCCATGTCACACTTTGGTGACCAGTTTCAGAGAATGACCCATTAAATTGGTTAAAATACTTTGAGGACAGAGAATATCGATACACAAAGGCCCACCCCACATCCCCCATCACCCTTTCAAAGTGTATGTTACTACTAGAAAGATAATCAGTTATGCCCACCCCCTACTAACGCCTACCATACTAGTTTAACATAGTTACCTCCCCGCATATGTTTCTTTTTCGCTTATCTTGTTCTTTACCTATCATTTATGTACCGATGTTTTGCTTATTTTCCTGTAATTGTCTATCTGTATATTGTTGTAGATTTGTTTACTGTGTAGTGGCAATTGTGACTAGGGCTGGAAGACCAGTGCATTAGCACTGACAACATGTTATTCAGAGGAATAAAAACACTTGAACAAAAAAAAGAAAAAAAAAAGTATGGCATGAGTTAATCAGCCTTGACCGCAACAAATTGCCGAGTCTTACTCTTAGTCTTACTCTAACTGACCGTAGTCTTTGCGATGACCCTGTTTTGGCGCCAATTCCACACTCTGATCACGTGATGTGAACTCTCGTCGATGGCGAATAGAAGGTCAGCAGACGACTCCTGCAAACGTAAGCAGCATCTCATTATGGGATGGGAGGCATTCAATATGGTAATTTCCTATGTGATATCCAAAGAAAGTTAGTTTTATTTAATGACGCCTCTAGAGCTCATTGATTTGTATCATCGGCTATTGGTCGTCAAACATATGGTCCTTCTGACATATATCTTTGGAGGAAACTGGCTGCCACCATGCAGGCTACTCTTTCCGATAAGCAGCAAAGGGTCTTTTATATGCACTTTCCCATAGACAGAACAGCACATACCACAGCCTTTGATGAAGCAGTTGTGGACCACTGGTTCAGCTATGCGATATCCATTGGAAAGGACTGGGTAATATGTATGCACAAATAAATCCCAACATTACGACTGAATAGTCTGATAGAAGCTTTAAATTTACGAAACTAAAACACTGAACTGATCCACATTTGATCATGTGTAACAAAGTGAGATACTTGTGCACTCATTAAGTATGTCTTCTTACATTTAACATTTAATTGAATATCATGAAGATACTATTCACGGGAGCATTTTCCTCATAGAAACTCTGAAGAGCTACTTACACCCATTCTAATGATATATTTTGTTAGGTTCCATCCTCAATATTAAAGTAGTTGCAGACTGTGACAGCTCACCCCTATTTGTTTCTATATGTAAACTGTCTTGCTTTTTCAATACGTCTTGAGAAACCAAGACGTTTTGAATTCCTCGTCGTGGCCCCTACCTGTTTATGGGACTGCAAAGGCATTGTAGTAGAACCTGTTACTGTGCACTCCGATATTAAAGTTGCATAGTCTGATGATTTTGAGTTTCTGTCATTTTTCTGAGATAAATATATTGAATTGATTGTTATAATCTACATTACTTTAGTTGGAAGTAACTTTGATCTAATGCCAGGTACACACCTACCGTTTATCCGCACCCACCTACCGTTTACGATCTAAAACTGCCAGTTTCGCGCACAAAAATCGCTAGGTGTGTGCTCCCCGCGCACACCTAGCGATTGCGATTCACGACTAAAAACTCAGTTTTAGGGCTAAAACAGGCCGATTACAATTGCAATTCGCGATTCGAAAAATGAATCGGCCCATTTTCAGTTTTAAGTGGGTCGGGTCGAGTCGTGAGTTTTAGTGCGCGAATCATATACAGTAGGTGTGTACTTGGTATTAAATGGCTATCTTTTGAGATATTTTAAATACAAACAATCAAAATTAATGTTGGCAAACACGCCAAAACTCTGACACCATAGGTGTCTGTGGTAACAGGTTCTATTAAATTGACTCAGAATTCCCTTCTATGTGGCAACAAATCCTTAGTAAATATATCAGTATCTAATTTAGATATGTAGGATCAAATCTAGCTAATTGTATTACTTTTGAAAATGTGATGCTTTCTTCTGACTATGCAGCTTTGATGGTAGTATATTTTAGGGCCAAATAAGGGCTAACCTAGACAAAACTGCAACAGAAGCTTTTTTGATGTTTTTGGAATCAGTTATATGTTCCTGACAACATACAAAAGATTGCCAGCTGTAAAGATTTGCGCAAAAAAACATACAAGGCAAAATGTAAGGGTAATGTCTGCATAGATTTTGTGCATTTGAGGTGAGGGCTAAATCCATGTTCCTGCACAACATTATTAATTATATGGTGATTTTTTGCACTTCAAATATCACTAAAGTTAACCATTTAAAATAAAAATTACTTCAAGCTAAAGTAAGATAGACTATTACAGTCAACATAATATGTTTATCCTGCGCGACCATTAGTATTGGCACCGGAGCGCCGCCGCCTCACCTGGCGGGATTTACCCGAACTTAATTGGTATCATTGAAATAACATGATATAAAATTGTCTACATCTAAGTGTTCACACTTCCTGTCTACCATTCGCTAAACAAAGGAAGAAAGCATACTTGGATTGGGATGGACAATCTTTATTGCTGTCTTGGCTAGCAATTACATGCTGGGCGAACAATGAACCAATATGGCAATCCGGTGGCCAAAATCGCCATTTGGCGCCACTATAGGGTAGCCCCAGGCTCGCAGGCACCAGCCAACGATTGGAGAATATAGAAATACAAATATCGAGCCTTACGCCCAGCTAGATATTATTATTAGGAAATGTTAATTCCAACCTTTATATACGGATAATATATTCTACGTACACCTACATATAAAAGTATATATGAGTTACATAGATTTATATACGTACAATCCCGGGGAAGCCGAGTGCGCAGACGCTCGCCCCGAACACCGCCGTGCCAACAACGCTCAGCGTCTCCATGGTTACGGCGTCCCACACCCGGATGTGCGCCGCCCGCCCAGCTCCACTTCCGGTCAGTTGACCTGTGCCGACGAGCGTCTGGAAGCCGGGAGGATGGACCGCTAAGCTGTCAACAAACGAAGGGGTGGGGTGAGGGAAGGGAGGAGTGGAAGGGCAGAGGGGGAGGGAGAAGGGAAGGGGGACGTGGATGGAAGATGGGGGAGGGAGAGGGGGAGCGAAGGGGGGAGTGGGAGCGGAGGAAGGAGGGGGAGGGAGGAGGGAGGAGGGGGGACGGAGGGGGGGGGGGGGAGAGTGGGAGGAGGAGTGGGAGGGGAAGGAAGGGGAAAGGAGGAAGAGGAGGGAAGAGGGGAGGGAGGAGGGGAGGGAAGGGAGGAGTGGGAGGGAGGAGGGGGGAGGGAGGAGCGGAGGGCGAGGGGGGGAGGGAGGAGTAGGAGGGAGGAGGGGGAGGGAAGAGGGGGGAGGGGAGAGGGAGGAGCGGAGGGCGAGGGGGGGAGGGAGGAGTGGGAGGGAGGAGGGGGAGGGAAGAGGGGGGAGGGGAGGAGGGGAGAGGGAGGAGGGGGAGGGGAGGGAAGGGAGGAGTGGGAGGGAGGAGGGGGGGGAGGGGGCGATGGGGAGGGGGAACGTGGAGGGAGGATGGGGAGGGGGAGGGAAGGGAGGAGGGGGAGAGGAGAGGTAGTGGCTCACTAACTCCCCACTCACTCCCCATTATCACCCCCACCTCCCTCCCACTCACTTCCCACTACCACCCCATTCCCCACTCTCCCCCTCTCCCCACTCCCCACTCCCAGTCCCTCCCCACACCCACTCCCACTCCCACTCACTCCTCCCCATTCCCACCCTCACCCTACACTCCCACTCACTTCCCACTCCCAGCCACTCCCCACACCCACTCCCACTCCCACTCACTCCTCCCCATTCCCACCCTCACCGTACACTCCCACTCACTTCCCACTCCCCACTCCCAATCCCCACTCCCTACTCTCACCCACTCCCCATCCCCACCCCACACTCCCACTCACTCCCACCGCCCACTCCTCACCCCCGCTTCAACTCACTCTCTCATACACATACCACGTGACATCCTCAGTGTGCTCCGCATAGTGCGTCTGCGTATTTGACTTCCGGTCCAAAACCACGACCACTGCGCCCACGTAGTACACGAGTCGGCCGTCAGGGAGCATGCGCAGACTGTTCACCGTGTCACGGCCCCGGAAGCCATAGCTGGGAACGCGCGGTCAAGGTCTCACAACACAGGTGCTAGTATTTTTGTTTAATTTTATACATTTATTTATTAGTATCAGCATGTATTAATCTATATTTATCTGTATTAGTATGTATTAATGTGTATTTATATTAGTATTATTAATGTGTATTTATGTGTCTTAACAGGAATTACTGTGTATATATATGTATTATGAATTAATATGTATTAATATTAGGTACTCCAAAGTGGGTGCATACGGTGTCCACAGCGTGAAATTTGACATATTTTAACCCTTTTTAAAACACTTGAATATCCAATAATTCTGCTTCGTTTGAAATAAAAATGATATGAAATAAAAGGTTATTCTTTTGTCTTTTAGGGTATCTGATGTGTAGTTAGCATTATGATAATGAGCAATGTAAGACAGAGAAGAAAGTAAGCTTCATTAACATATCAAGCATGGCTGTTTTAAGTGGGAAATTTGATTGAACTGAAGGAGTGAAAACATTAAGACATCATTCCTCCTTGAAAATTGATCAGGATCGTGCTGAAAATTATATCATCAGAAAGCTCAAGTCTTACTCTACCTGAGCAGAACAATATTTGGTTGAGATTTATATCATGCTCATCAAGGTTCGTCTGAGAAGTGACTGTATTCCCATCTGTGCACTGGAGAAACGAATATGGCATCGATTGAAGCTACTGTGTCGACAGAAAACATGTACAATCATATAGAGCTTTTGATTTAGATTATTTTAGAATAACAATTAGAGTGATAGTGTAAGTAGAACAGAAGTTATGATGTTTTCAAGAATTTATCATTGAGCCTGCTGATATTCAGTAAAAATTAAGGAATTTAGCAAGTTTAGCATGAAATATCTGAAAGAATAACAGAGATAATGGTCTGGAAAAAATTTAGCCTGCTATTTGTGCTATAGAGAGTGAGATTCTTTAATATTGGACAAATTGTATGCAACATAGCTTCTGGGCCGGGGCCTTAAAAACCTAGATTTGCCTAATTTGGAAATGTGCACAAATAAGTGCCAAAAAATGATTGTTTAAAACCTCATAATTTCAGAACCTATCAAGAGATATATATAAATTTTATATATCTGGAATTGGATTTAAAAGATCTATACACCTATATAATTTTAAACACTGAAACATTAAAATAAAAAATCACTTTGGAGTACCTATTAATATGTATTAATATTTATGGATGGATTTAATATATTTGATTAAAATTCATTAATATTTATTAATATGTGTTCTTATTATACCGATGAATTCATATTCATAAATGATTGCTAATATGTTGCATCTGTATTCATAGTGATTAATATTGTTAATATTTATTAATGTGCACCGATGTTTTAATATTTATTCATATTTATTCGTATTTAACTGAAATGTACTCATATTTATTCATATTTATTCATATTTATTCATAATTAGTGTTTTTTTCTTTCTTCTTTAGTATTCTTCTTTATTTTCTATATTGTTATTCATCATGAATTTCTTTTTTAATATTCCTTTTCTTATCATTTGGGATGGCCGAATAATTTGAGCGTCTATCTCCCGTTTTGGTAGATCATGGGATTCGAACCCTGGTCAAGTCAAAGCAATGACTTACTAAATTGATGCTTGTCACTTCCTAGCCAGGCAATTGGCATTATTAGGATAGGGCAAGGACTGGTTTGCTCAGTGTCAGGAAAATGTGACTGAGTGCGATATCAGGTCATGGTGCTGGGAGCCTGGTATCCTAGTGGGGCAGCACTATAAAGCTTCCATGAGTGTGCCTTGTCACAAGTCACTACCCGTCCAGATATGACCTTAGATGCTGCCAGGACGTAAAACTCCGACAACTAATCAACCAAGCGTTCCCATTAGATCTTTTAGAGATATTGTTTATGATTAACTACCATGTAGTTTACTGGATTACCCGTCGACGGGCCATCCAAGATCCAGGGAACAAAGTCACATGATTACAGAGCTGAGTATTCATTGGTCCTTGTACTGAACATCTCAAACGTGGTTCAACAAAATAGAGCAAATCCTATGTTGATGCATGTTGTGCTCAACACAATGTTTACATTGTAATTTGAGTGATTTGTAGAGGCAACGTTGCGCTCACCAAATTGTACTGCGTAAACGATTATTAAGTCATTGGTTTGACTCGACCCTGGGTTCGAATCCCACGACCTACCACTCAAAATCGCATAGATTATTAGATCATTAAAGTTCAATCAAGCACATTTAGTGGCTGCCATCTTGGTTACTTTGCATTCTCTTCGAGTTCCTTCACTGTATGTCAAGTAGAGATCATCAACACTGGGTGCTAGAACACGTGTCAAGATGGCAACCACTGAAAACGGGAGACGGATGCTCACCTCATTAGACTTGCTATCCGGACCGCACTTCGTCCACACCTCTCTCTATCTCCTCTCTGCTGGCGATGCTCCTCCTTGATAATGTCTAAAAAGAGTTCCAGGAGGGGGAGCCCACCAGCATTTCACTTTCCACTCTTACTCTGTCCGTGTCTTTGACTCACCGGCTGGTCACCATAGAGCAATTAGACACAGTCCTTTGACTCAACTCTCCTCATTTCTCTTTCCTATACTCTACCCTTTTTTTTTCTCCCAGGCTTACTTCTCCCCCTGATCAAGGGAGTTGTTTGCTTGGGTGGGACCCTTTGCCTAATCGTTTCTCTCTCTTTGTTCTTGTTGCTGGAACCGCTGGACCCACCTTTACCTGTCCCTTCGTCCTAACTCCTTGCCATGGTCGACTGTATACGAGTGCTGTGCTACCGCCGGACCGGAGTGATTCGGGGCCACCCCAATGATTCGTCGTTTAATTGTTGTAAAGACATCCCCAGCTTCTATAACCATCCCACCAGAAGATTAATCTTCAGCCAAAGATTGGACCGATTTATCGGTGCCTCTCTATATTGCTGCAGTTCTGCAGCAGGTAACCATCGTAAGGTTATTAACCCCCCAGAAGTCAGTCAACTCATTCGGTAATCCCTGGTCAAGTTAACATAATCTACCACGCCTTACTTTAAATTTAATTAATTAATTAGAATTAATATGAGTTGAAATGACTAACTTCAGATAAATCTAAAGTGCAAACATGCTAAATAAATCTTAACGCAGTTGGCCAAACTCTAATCGCGCAGGCTTCAACACTAACAGCTTCTATTAAATTGACATAATACACCCTTCTATTTCCCAACATATCCTCAATAAGTGCACCAATATCTTAATTGGATACTGTTTGTTTTTGTTTGTTTGTTGTTGTTTTACGTCCTAGCAACATCTAAGGTCATATCAGGATGGGTACCGACTTGTGACAGTGCGCACTCATGGTGACTTTATAGTGCTGCCCCACTGGAAAACCAGGTGGTCAGCATCATTACCTGATATCTCACTCAGCGACATTATCCTGACACTGAGCCAACCAGTCCTTGTCCTATCCTATTAATGCTGAGCGCCAGGCTAGGAAGCAACAAGTATCAATTTTTAAGTCATTGGTTTGACTCGACCAGGGTTTGAACCCACTACCCCACCATCTACCAACACGGGAGATACTTAAGCTTCAATCTAGATTGAGGAATGCTTTGCTTTTGAAAAATGTCATGCTTTCATTGCACTCATCATCATCAATGGGTGCGGTCTTCTCGAAGAAGGTTGGCTGCAATGGACCTCCATCTCTTCCTGTCGTTCGTTCCTCTCACGCATTCCGCATAGCTCATTGCTGTCCACTCAGTGATGTTGTCCATCCATGTTGTTCTCCTTCTCCCTCTTGGTCTTTTCCCTTCTATCTTCCCTTCTAGTATTCTTCTCTGTGATTCCTGGTGTTGTATCATGTGGCCAAAGTATTTAATTTTTCTGTTTTTGATCGTTTGTATTATCTGTCTCTATATTTTCATTCTTGTTAGGACCTCCACGTTGCTTATCATTGCTGTCCATGGAATTTTTAACATTCTTCTGTATTGCCACATTTCAAATGCCTCGAGCTTTGTTGTTATTGCTTTCTTCAAAGTCCATGTCTTGCAGCAATATAAAAGTGTAGACCACACATAGCATTTTAGCAGTCGGAGTCTTGTTTTTATATTTATGTCTCTAGATGTTAGTACTTTCTGCATCTTTAGAAATGTTGTTTTGGCAATGTTTATTCTCCGTTTAATCTCTCTTTCACATCCGCCATCACTAGTTATTAAATGGCCCAGATACACAAATGACTCTACCTGCTCCAAGATTACACCATTAACTTTTATCTCTGCTGACAACCATGGATTTAGTCTTCTTTACATTCATTTTGAGGCCACATCTCTCACTTTTTTCTTTTACTTCATCCACTATATCTTGAAGTCAATTTGACGTTAAGGTTAGCAGTGCTGTATCGTCTGCGTATCTTGTGTTATTGATATATCCACCTCCAACATTTATTCCTATGATGTCATCTATTTCTCTGAAAATCATTTCCGTATAAATGTTGAAAAGACTAGGTGATAGAACACATCCTTGTCGCACTCCACATTTGATCTTCACTTCTGGTGTCAATGAGTCTCCAATTCTTACAGCAGCATACTGTTCCCAGTAGAGGTTGGCCACCAGCCGAACGTCCTTACCGTCTAGACCGATTTTTTGTAGAGCTTCTATGAGTTTCTTATGATGTACTTTGTCAAATGCTTTAGCATAGTCTACATAACATATGTATATATCCTTATCTACTTCTAGGTGTCTCTCAATTATTGTTCCCATGTTAAAAATGGCTTCCCTTGTTCCACTGTTTGGTCTGAATCCAAATTGCTCTTCTGATACCTCTCGATTAATTTTTTTTTAAATCCTTTCTAGTAGTATTTTGAGTAAAGCTTTAATAACATGAGCCTCATGAGGCTTATTGTTCTGAAATCCGAGCATTCCACCACTTTTGGTTTCTTAGGAAGGGCAATAAATATAGATTTTCTTAAGTCTGATGGAATATATCCGGTGTTATTTGAGGTATAAGAATTATACGAATATAAATTTGCGGAGGAATAGTTAAGCGTTCCTTATTAATCTGATATTTATTATTATATTACTTCGATGTTTACCCGATTTATTATTATTATTTATTACTATTCTATTTCGAATCCCTTTCCCCTCCCGTTCTGGCATTCCGGCTGGACAATCCTGGCCCTTGTCCGCCGCGTCACGGGTGATCAGACTGCCTGTAGCCTGCAGTCCTTTCTGATTTTTTATTTTTTTTTTTTTTTTATCGATTTTTTTTTTATTACTACGGTATGGCCATTTTTCTGTGCCAGAGGCAAGTAAAACTCTCTCAACCCAGTCGTGTCTATTGTTGTCTTTCCCTAGCCACTATTTATATATGTCATTAAAAAGAGCAGTTATCCTTGTGATGCTAGCTCCCTCCAAAGCTTTTAACATTTCAGAAGAGATATCGTCTGTTCCTACTGCTTTCCCATTTCATTGCACTATACAACTTTAAGTTATTCGTTTGACTCGGGCGGTGTTCGAACCCATGACTTCCTAGCGCTCTTACCGACTGGTCTCAGAGGCGGGAGCGCCTGGCATAAAGAACAACACTGGAAGCAACATCACGTGACCTTCTAAAGTAGGTCAAATACTGAGAGCGATACTGCCAGTGCCTTAATTGGCAATTGAACTGTTTCTTCGCCCACCCACCGGGCGCGCTGGCCGAGTCGGTAGAGCGCAGGCCTCCCCTGCGGGTGATTGAAAGTTCGGCTCCTGGTCGAGTCAAACCGATGACTTATCAAATTGTTACTTGTCGCTACCTACCCTGGTGCTCGGCATTAATAGGATAGGGCAAGGACTGGTTAGCTCAATGTCAGGATAATGTGACTGAGTGGGATATCGCATCATGGTGCCGGTGGACCAGCACTATAAAGTCGCCATGAGTATGCACTGTCACAAGTTGGTACCTGTCCCGATATGACCTTAAATGTTGCTAGGATGTGAAACAACAACAACCAACCAACCATCTTCCACCCAGAGTGTGACCTTTTACGGTAATAAATCTATGCTGTTTACCTCTAGTCCCTCCATTCTATGAATTATAAAGGAATATATACCAGACGGAATGGCCAAATGAGTTGAGCTGTCCACCTCCCAAATTGGTGGCTTGTTGGATTCGAAACACCCAGGTTCGAAACTCTGGCCGAGTCAAACCAATGATATAAAAATGTATCCTGGAGAGCGGAAACGTAGCTCAGGCGGTAGAGTGTCCACCTGTGAAAGTGTCGGTCATCCTATAAATCCTGTTCAGTGGACCAATTTGCAGTTTGGGCTATGTTCTGTTCCAATCAGTGGTCCACAACTTGTTCATCAATGGCTGTGGGCTGTGCTGTCCTGTCTGTGGGAAAGTGCATATAAAATACCCTTTCCTGCTTATCAGAAAGAGTAGCCTATGTGGCGGCAGCTGCTTTCCTCCAAAGAAATATGTCAGAATGACCATATGTTTGACGTCCAATAGCTGATGATAAAGATCAGTCTGCTCTAGAGGCGTCGTTAAATAAAACAAGCTTTACTTTGACTTTGACTCGGCTGGAATTCGAACTCCCGTCCTTCCGCATAGGAAGCTTCCACTCTACCGATTTACATGCCCCATCCGGTTGTTTTTTTTGGTCCATTAATTGTTTAAGCAGGGGAAATTTCAATCGTGGACGATTGGTCTTCCTCATTCCACTGCTCCTTGCCCTATCCTAATAATGCTGAGCGCCTGGCTAGGAAGCGAGGAGTATCAATTTTTAAGTCATTGGTTTGACTCGACCAGGATTCGAACCCATGACCCCACGATCTACCAAACACGGGAGACGGATGCTCTATCCCATTCGGCCATCCCGTCTGGTTGATCCGGAAAGATGTCTATGTAATTTGAAAGATGTCTATACAGTTTCATGTTTAATTAGGTGATGCATTACGATAATGTGTTAAGAATAGCGATACATTGTGTACCATTTTGCAATGCCTGGGAAAATATGCGATATACTTATATTTTTCAAGCCATTTGCTTGTTTTCTTAAATGGAGGAGATCAGACGCAGTGGCAGAATAGGTAGAGTGTAGGCTTCCCATGCGGAAGGTCGGGAGTTCAATTCCCGGTCGAGTCAAACCAATGACTAACAAAATTGATACTTGTCGCTTCCTAGGTGTTCGGCATTATTAGGATACGGTAACGACTGGTGGCCTCAATGTCAGAATAATGTGGGATATCAGCGCATGTTGCTGGTGGTCTGGTATCCCAGTGGGGCAGCACTATAAAGTAACCATGAGTGTGAACTGTGTCAAGTCGGTACCCGTCCTGATATGACATTAGATGGTGCCTGGACGTAAAACTCCAGCAACCAACCAAATCTTAAATGAACTATAAAATATTATGCATGTATTATTTAGATGTAGTTATGCAGTAGCCCACTCAACAGGGGGAGATCACCAGCACATCGTCTAAACCTATTATATGTTCCTGTCTGCCTACACTCTGTTTGTTTCTTTGTTGTTGTTTTATGTCCTAGCAACATCTACAGTCATATCAGGACAGGTACCGACTTGTGACAGTGTGCACTCATGGCGACTTTATAGTGCTGCCCCACTGGAAGACCAGGCCACCAGCACCATGACCTGATATCCCACTCAGTCACATTATCCTGACACTGAGCCAACCAGTCCTTGCCCTATCCTAATAATGCCGAGCGCCAGGCTAGGAAGCGACAAGTATCAATTTTTAAGGCATTGGTTTGACTCGACCAGGGTTCGAACCCACGACCCCACGATCTACCAATGCGGGACACGGACGCTCTAACTCATTCGGCCATCCCGTCTGGTCGCCTGCACTCTGAGAAACCTGGGCATGGTTGATGTGTTCCAAAGTAGGCAAACTCCAACTTGGCGTTGCTGGCGTGCATGCGTGAGATGTCCACTCTTACTAGAATTCCGTTGTAATTACTAATAAACGGCAGGTTCCTTTAGGAGGGCCAGCCAGAGATTTCATTCTCGACCAACCGATTGTTTGTTTGTGTTTATACATGTTAGTGAACGTAGTTGAACGTAGGATAGATTAACGTGGGTCAAATGTTGTGTAAGTATCTTAAACTACGGTGAAAAACTTAAAGGTACGGCAGGTTTTGATACAGATAAATATGCTATGGCATGGATGCTGGTATGTTTAATGTTCAACTACGTTCAACTATGTTCAACTACGTTCAATTACGTTCAACTACGTTCAATTACGTTTAACTTCGTTCAACTATGTTCAACTATGTTCCGCTATGTTCAACTACATTCAACTAATTTCAACTACTTTCAACTACATTTTTGTTCAATACGTTCAATTACATTCAACTACATTCAGCTATGTTCAACTACATTCAACTACTTTCAACTACTTTCAACTACCTTCAAACACCTTCAACTACCTTCAACTACCTTCAACTACCTTCAACTACCTTCAACGTATGCTAGCCTCCACTACGGTCAACTATGTCCAAGTACGCTAAAGTATGCTAGAGTATGCTAGAGTATGCTAGAGTATGCTAGAGTATGCTAGAGTATGCTAGAGTATGCTAGAGTATACTAGAGTATGCTAGAGTACATTAAGAGTATGGAAACTTCGCCACAGTACGTTAGCCTCTAACATAGCGCTCTTCTTAACATATACAAAGATTAAATCAGGACTTACAGTCCACCCACGTTATTGCCAGTACGTTCAACTACGTTCAACTACGTTCAACTACATTAGCCTCCACTACGTTCAACTACAACCACTAACGTGGATGTAACCAGGCCTTAAAATTGATAATCCTGTCATCATCATCATCATCATGCTGTCGGTCGCAATGCGACAAAGACTGCTTTTATTTCTTAAGCGTTGCTATTTTGTGCGGTTGTGCATTTCATAAAAGCTGCTTGCAAAGTGTTGAAGTGCTGCTGGCTTTTGCAAGTTACTAGCAGCACTCTCTCGGGGAGAAAATAGAGGTCTCACACTGGCAAGAACATGTCAAGACAGGCGCAAACTATTTGTCCCTGCAGTGGCTGGTCGGGAGATGTTGGGAGTTCCATTCATCACCACCCCCAATGCTGCCACCGAAGCATGGTTTTCTGTTAGGGTTTGCTCCCTTAGACTTTGGTTCTATCAAGAACCTGTGCCACAAGGCAGTGGTTTATAACTTTGCAAGGCAGGGGCATCAAACTCCCTGAGGTATTTTAGCAGGTAGGTACTGCAATATCTGATAATCCTGTATGAAACTAATAATTGAGGGGCAATAGCGTCTGGATGTGTAGTGAGGGGAAAGGATACACCCAATCCAACCTGACATCCTTGTCCGGCTTCTCTCCAATTCTCTCAGCATCATAGCCTTGTTCTGCAATAATAGATCAAACACAGTTTCACAATTGTCATTTATATACCAACAAATTGTAATGAACGGCCGGAAGACCAGTGCTCTGGCGCTGACAAAAGATATTATTCGCTGAATACAATACATTTAGTAAAAGAAATAAAATAAAATTTGTTTTTTAATTATAGTTGCATAATCCAAAGGTTTTGAATGCCTGACATGTATTTAGATAAATGTATTAGCTTCATGAACAGAGATTCGGTTCTTTCAAGATGACCAAAAGATTTGATTAGTTAATGGAGTTTTACATCCTGGCAATATATAAGATAATATCCGGACAGGTACCGACTTGTGACAGTGTGGACTCATAGCGACTTTATAGTGCTGCCCCACGTGAAGACGAGGCCGCCAGCACCAAGATATCCAAAAAATGGATAAACCTATTCGATAATGATAATGCCGTAGTCTGCAACCAAGGACCCATCCTGATCTGACCTTAGATGTTGCTAGGACGTAAAACAACAAACAAACAAGCAAGCAAGGAGCCACATAGTCAAGTAGGCGTGGATAGGGTGGCTAAACCAAGGAACCTAGGAGGTGTAATGGTTAGCACGCTAGCCCTGGAATGGCAAGAGATGTGGGTTCGATTTCTGTAAGCCTCATTAGGAAGGCATGGCTGATTACTGCAAATTACTGCAGTTGGCAGTTACCCAGCATTCCGCTTGGCATGACGCCCACTCCAGTAGGCGCTATTGATTTCCGGTTCTGGAACGCCCCGTCCCTCCCTCCCACGAATAGATGCAGTGTTAAATGCGCATGCGCGGAGTTAGCCACCTCTCCTCTATCTGGTGACATTCAGTCGCCAGGAAGTTGTTGGAATTTTACATCCTAGCAACATTTAAGGTCTTAATCAATAATTCATTTGAGATGGGTATTTTTCCCACGGCCTGGAAGCAGGCCGAAGTGGTACCAATCAATACACAAGGGTGGACACAAAAGGGACATGGGAAACTACCACCCCATATCACTCCTACCTCCTATGCTGCCGACACGGCGTAAAGCAACCACCAATCAATCAAAACCGACCTCTGCCAGGCAAGCTGATAGAGAAATTAATGTACAAGCACATCATGAAACATGTAGATAGTGAGAAAAAACTAAATAACAAACAGGGAGGGTTCAGAAAGGGATTCTCCACAACAAATCTATATCGAATCGAACAAATGACATACTGAGAGGTATGAATGAAGGTGAACAGACAACTGGTGCATTCATAGATTTTAGCAAGGCATTCGATACAGTGAATCATGACATTCTGATAAAAAAGCTAGAAAGAGTAGGAATAAGAGGAAAAACACTAGACTGGATAAGGAATCAGTGAGAGAAGTCAAAGAACAAAAGTAAATGGCAAAACATCAGAAAGTATACAGGTAACCTGTGGAGTCCCTGAAGGTTCAGTATTATGCCCACTCGTCTTCATCATTTACATCAATGATCTGGAGAACTATGCAGCTCTAAGACCAGATGCTTTATCGGAATATGCAGCTTTAACACCAGATGCTTCATCGGACTATGCAGCTTTAGGACCAGATTCTTCATCGCACTATGCAGCTTTAATACCAGATGATTCATCGGACTATGCAGCTTTAAGACCAGATGCTTCATCGGAATATGCATCTTTAAGACCAGATGATTCATCAGACTATGCAGCTTTAAGACCAGATGCTTCATCGGACTATGCAGCTTTAATACCAGATGCTTCAGTGGACTATGCAGCTTTACTACCAGATGATTCATCGGACTATGCAGCTTTAATACCAGATGATTCATCGGACTATGCAGCTTTAAGACCAGATGCTTCATCGGACTATGCAGCTTTAGGACCAGATGCTTTATCGGAATATGCAGCTTTAAGACCAGATGCTTCATCGGAATATGCATCTTTAAGACCAGATGCTTCATCTGACTATGCAGCTTTAAGACCAGATGCTTCATCGGAATATGCAGCTTTAATACCAGATGCTTCAGTGGACTATGCAGCTTTAATACCAGATGATTCATCGGACTATGCAGCTTTAATACCAGATGCTTCATTGGACTATGCAGCTTTAATACCATATGCTTCAGTGGACTATGCAGCTTTAATACCAGATGATTCATCGGAATATGCAGCTTTAATACCAGACGCTTCAGTGGACTATGCATCTTTAATACCAGATGATTCATCGGACTATGCAGCTTTAAGACCAGATGATTCATTGGAATATGCAGCTTTAATACCAGACGCTTCAGTGGACTATGCATCTTTAATACCAGATGATTCATCGGACTATGCAGCTTTAAGACCAGATGCTTCATTGGACTATGCAGCTTTAATACCAGACGCTTCAGTGGACTATGCATCTTTAATACCAGATGATTCATCGGACTATGCAGCTTTAAGACCAGATGCTTCATCGGACTATGCAGCTTTAATACCAGATGCTTCAGTGGACTATGCAGCTTTACTACCAGATGATTCATCAGACTATGCAGCTTTGAGACCAGATGCTTCATCGGACTATGCAGCTTTAATACCAGATGCTTCAGTGGAATATGCAGCTTAATTCCAGATGATTCATCGCACTATGCAGCTTTAAGACCAGATGCTTCATCGGACTATGCAGCTTTAATACCAGATGCTTCATCGGACTATGCAGCTTTAATACCAGATGATTCATCGGACTATGCAGCTTTAAGACCAGATGCGGTGGCTAAATCGGTAAAAGCGCAGGCTTCTTGTGCGGAAGGTCGCGAATGCGAATCCCAGCCAAGACAAACTAATGACTTACACAATTGGCACTTGTTGCTGCCTAGCCTGGCATTTGGCATTACTAGGATAAGGTAAGAACTGGTTATGTCAGTGTCAGGATAATGTGGATGGGTGAGATATTGGGTCATGGTGCCAGCAGCCTGGTCTCCCAATAGGGCAGCACGATAAAGTCGCCATAGGTGTGCACTGTTGCAAATCGGTACCTGCGGTGATGTGAGCTTAGATGTTACCAGGACATAAAACCGCAACAAACAAAATAGTACGAGTTAATCAAGGTCAAATTGCCTTTAAGCAAGCCACAGAGTCCGATGGTTTTGAGCTGCATGGATAAGTAATACAAATCTTCACTTCACCTGAAAGTGAAATAACCAGCGAAATAAACTGACCGAGTTGGTGCTGCCCCCTGTCGGAGTTGGTGGGTTCATTAGGCGTCTGCGTAGAGACACTCCGACCACTTCCGGTTCCGGGTGTGGACAATTCACTGCATGAACCGATACCTGCAAAGACGCCAGTGTAGATGCAGACTATCCCATAAAGCAATTACAGTGAAGCCCCGTTATAACTCAGGGCCTGTATGCATGGGGTGGTGTTAGCGAGGCAAAACTGGTTTTGGACGGGATTTCTAGTTTAGCGGCGAAAAGTCCTTATGCATGGAGCTGTGTTATGGAAAGACCACAAGTTTAAAGTCGGGTAAACTAACACCACTCCATAGCAGGTTTAAGGGCAGGTTTTAGGCCCAAATCTATTCAATGCTATCATATTTAACAGAATAGCATAATCAAAAAGTGAAATTTGGTCAAATTAACCCCAAAATCAAAGCGATATTAACGCCGCAGCTACATCGGCGGCGATATTCATACTGTTGAATGTCAACAAAACAAATCCCCCCCGCCGCGCGCCGCCTCCGTCGCCGCCATCGGCACGATAAATTAGGCCAAAATCTATTCAATGCTATCATATTTAACAGAATAACATAATCAAAGAGTGAAATTTGGTCAAATTAACCCCAAAATCAAAGCGATATTAACACCGCAGCTACATCGGCAGTGTTATTCGTATTGTCGAATGCTATTTGTTTTATTTACACTTGTAAACTGGCTGGTTCTAACTGACTAAAGACACAAATAGGGGTGCTCGCCAGGAACGGGCTCAGAGGGATTTCCCAAATCTATAAATATCTGCTAGGTTAGCTAATACCACCGCGCTTTGGCTCCGTACATACCCCATGACCCATTTCCCAACACCAGCATTAGCTAACCCAGCAGCCACCCTTAACACCGGAGCCAATAAAAAGTTCTTCATGCATATGGCCCCTGGTTGAGTCAAACCAATGACTTAACAATTTATACTTGTCGCTTCCTAGCCTGGCGGTCGGCATTACTAATATAGGTCAAGGAGCAGTGGAATGAGGAAGACCAATTGTCCACGATTGAAATTTACCCTGTTTAATCAACTAATCTACCAAGAAAAAGAAGGATAAAAACCAAAAGAAAACGTCTTGATATGACCTTAGATGTTGCTAGGACGTAAACCAACAACAAACAAACAAAACCAAGAAAAAGATAATGCGATCCTTGGGGTCCATACAATGTCATCACGAGAAAAGCAGCAGGGTCGCAGTAAATTGGGGTTCAGTTTACTGAAATACCTTTGAATTATCAAATTCTTGGTCCAATGAATCATGGCATTATATCCTAACCCACGTTATGGGGCTGTCACACTACGACGTAACGACGTCAACGTAGGGAGAACGTGAAGAACGTTGAACTTCTCGGCGTAGTATGCAAATTTGGGCAGAAGTTGAACGTGGATGCAGCATAGTGGACGAGAGCGTAACGTTGGTAAAGCGTAGTGATACCATCAATCCCCGAGAGAGGACACGTCACTACGTTCACGGAACGTTATGAACGTTATTCCATCGCCAGAAGAACGTTACATAACGTTAGCTATGTCGTGACACGTTGAACATACGTTGAATGCACATTCTCGTGACGTTCTCGTGATGTTCTCCTGACGTTCTCCTGACATTATCCTGACGTTCCCATTAAGCCTCGTAGGCTTTTGCACTTGGTTTAATGTGGGTCAACGTAGTGGAACGTAGTGGAACGTAGTGGAACGTAGTTGAACGTAGTGAGCAGCGTTGAAATAACGTCCATTTAACGTCATTGACGTTCACTGAACGTGAACAGAACGTACGGCGAACGTAAACCTTTACGTTCGACCTACGTCGAAAGTTTTGAACATGTCCAAAACCTTGACGTAACTCGACGTAACACGACGTAATGTGACGTAGCTCAACGTCATTCTAATGTCATTCTGACGTCATGATGACATAACCCAACGTCATGACGAAAAATGCCCACGTTAGGCTCACGTTGGCTCGTTACGTCGTAGTGTGACAGGGGTATTAAATCAGGGCGCAATATAATGGGGTTACAGTGTACTGCTCAATATGAGACCCATGAATGCATATTTAAAATTGTGTATTCATATGACTTTGAGTTAGCACCATATCATTTAGATTATTTGGGGGGAGGGGGGCGGAGGGGGGAGCGGGGGCGGAGGCAGGGGGGGGGGCGGGGGCAAGGGGCGGGGGTTCTAATGTAAAGGTCTAATCAATACACATGTATGTATCTAAGTGTGTATGAATACAACATATAACTACTATTTTTATATGTGAATTGTCAAACTAAACCATATGTAAGTCTTTGAATGTTTAATACTGTTATTTCAGCTGATTTGAGCTAGCTGCTGATGACAATATCAGACTACATATACATATATTGTAAATAACTGTATTGTCACATGGCTGGAAGACCAGTGCCATGGCGCTGACAAAAGACTTTATTCAATGAATAAACTATATTTACAACAACAACAAAATAAATTAAGCAGGGGAAATTTCAATGGCAGATAATTGGATCTTCCTCATTCCACTGCTCCTTGTGCTATCCTAATAACGCCGAATGGCAGGTTGGGTAGCAAGAAGTATCAATTTTTAAGTAACCTGATATCAGAGCGCTCGCTTCCCCTGCGGAATGTTGGGGGTTTCTGTCACGCCGAATCAAACCAATGACTTAAACAATCAATACTTGTCGCTACCTAGTCTGACGCTTGACATTATAAGGATAAGGACTTGTGAGGTCAGTATTAGGATAAGGTGATTGTGAGGGATATTGTTTGTTACACATGTATGTGGTAGATCTCTGATACTGTGAACCAGATGCGGTGGCCAAATCCGTAGAGCGCGGACTTCCCATGCGGGAGTTTGACTTCCGGTCGAGTCAAACCAATGACTTACAAAATTGATACCTGTCGCTTCCTAACCTGGGGCCATATGTATGAACAACATTTTATCGGCTCCGGTGTTAAGGGGCGCCGCTGGGTTAGCTAACACTGGTGTTGGATAATGGGTCACAGGGTATGTATGGGTCCAAAGAGGGGTGGCGTTAGCTAACCTATAAGTTATTTATAGATTTGGGAAATCCCTCTGAGCCTGTTCCTGGCGAGCATTGCTATTTCACAATATCGCTGCCAATCCGGTGGCGGCGGTGGCTTTAATATCGCTTTGATTATTGGTTTAATTGGACCAAAATTCCCTTTTTTTTCGTATGTTATTCTGTTAAATATTGTAGTGGTCTGCACTGACCTCTCAGGCAAGTAACCACATAGACAGGTAGGCGTGGGGAGTGTATTGATATCAGGGAGCCTAGGTTGTGTAATGGTTAGCACACTGGCCCAGAATGCAAAGAGATGTGGGTTCGAGTCCCGCTCTAGGTGCAGTATTTCCCATTTTCATCACCCCCACGACACTGGTTGCCGTGATCAGGATCCTGTACAAGCTTTGCGCTGTATGGTTGTTGAACCTACCCTGTGTATGTATGTGTTAGTGCATTGCCTGTATGTATGTAATTGTAAGCATTACAAGACTTACAATTCCAGGGGGACGAGTGTAGTGGTCTGCACTGACCTCTCAGGCAAGTAACCACATAGACAGGTAGGCTGGGGAGTGTATTGATATCAGGGAGCCTAGGTGGTGTAATGGTTAGCACACTGGCCCGGAATGCAAAGAGATGTGGGTTCGAGTCCCGCTCTAGGCGCAGTATTTCCCATTTTCATCACCCCCACGACAATATGATAGCATTGAATAGATTTGGGCCTGATCGTGGCCATGGCGGTGGCGGCGGTGGCGATTTGTTTTGTTTACATTCGATTCGACAGTATGAATACTGGCAGCGGCGGCGGTGGCGGCGGGTGGTGGGTGGCGGGGGGCGGCGGGCGGCGGGTGGCGGCAGGCGGCGGGTGGCGGCGGGCGGCGGGTGGCGGCGGGCGGCGGCGGTGGCGATTTGTTTTGTTTGCATTCGACAATATGAATATCGCCACCGATGTAGCCGCGGCGTTAATATCGCTTCGATTTTGGGGTTAATTTGACCAAATTTCACTTTTTGAGAATATTATTCTGTTAAATATGGTCGCATTGAATAGATTTGGGCCTAATCGTTACCTAACACTGCCCGTAAACTTGCTACGGAGTGATGTTAGTGTATGCAATGTTAAACTCGTGGTGTTTCCATAACACTGCTCCATACATAGTGACTTTTCACCGCTAAACCAGAAATCCCTTTCAAAACCAGTTTTGGCTCGCTAACACCGCCCCATGCATATGGTCCCTGGTGTAAAGTCTAATGCTCGAATCTGTGACTGTGTAGGCAGGCTATGGTGAAAACAATACAGACAAGAGAAAGGAAGAGTATAAAGTGTAAAGAAGAAGAGAGAGTCCAGCCCTCTGGTTTAATACTTATATAGTTACATGGGTTCATTGTAGAATATCACCCCACCCCTTTCCCCCAATGGGAATCAAGCATTCTTGGCCCTAGCAATAGGGCTCCAGCATTCCTGGTCCCCATGGATACCAGTGGGCTGCCCACCACCCGAAGCTGTATGACCCCATGACCACCACCAACCTTGACCTTTTGAGTGTGGTGATCCCTATCCCAGCAGAGGGGGTAGGCCCTGAGTGCAATCACACCCAGACCGGCCAGCGCCACTATGTCTATTTACATCCCACTCAGGCACCACCGACCCATACATATATATATACGCATGTATATATACGCATGTATATGCATATATACGCATGTATATGCATATATACACATGTATATATATATGTATATATATACATGCACCTGGTCACGTGCACCGATCAGTAATATAACATTTGCATTCCTGCCTATGTCAAATATCGCAATATTTTACACTGGCGCTCGGCATTAATCGAATAGGACAAGGACTGGTTAGCTCAGTGTCAGGATAATGTGACTGAGTGTGATATCAGGTCAAGGTCATCTCGCTGGCAGCGCGTTTGATTTCCCAGTGGGGCAGCACTATAAAAGTTGCCATGAGTGTGCACCGTCAGAAGTCGGTACCTGTCCTGATATGACCTTATATGTTGCCAGGACATAAAACTCCAACAACCAACCAACTACCTGACGCTGCTCAGATCTGGTACCTGAGGTGGAGAAGACGCTACTTCCAGACGTTGCCTGCAGAGCCTCATAACCACCCCGCGGAGTGACGCTATTTTGTGTGACGTCATCAGCGCTATCACGTCTGGGGTCATCGGAGAGGTCGCTGCCATCGTCACTGAACTAAAACGGGGACATGAAGTCAATTTATGTGCTATGTAATATATTATGGGAGTATAAACATACACACTCCCACTCCCTTCAGTTCATTTGGGTCCTCCTATGTGTATGCAGGTGATATATGTGCTGTATAAGAAATTATACGCGTATAATTATCCGTAAACTGATTACCCATGAACTGTCTCTAGTTACTAGTTAGCACCTAAATAACACTACACAACTAATGACACTCAACTACACAAGCGACTGATCAGGCCTCCTGCCTCGCCTGGTGCTGTCACCTGGCCTATTCAGCTGTCCTGACTCTGTCTCACGCCTCTACCACTCACTCAAAAATCGTATTATGTAGGTCATATTTATGTAAATGTAGGTCATATATGAATACATTTTTATGTAGGTCATATATATGTATATATAGGTAATATATATATATATATATTATTTTGTAGGTAATGTATATGTATATATAGGGATATATGCTGATCTTATTATATAGGTCATATATATGTATGTATAGGTCAAATATATACCTTATTATGTAGGTCATGTATATCTATATATAGCTCATATATATACCATATTATGGAGGTCATATATATGTATATTTATTTCATATATATATCTTATTATGTAGGTTATATATATGTATATATAGGTCATATATATACTTTATTATGTAGGTTTATATATATATATGTATATATAGGTCATATATGCATACCTTATTATGCAGCTCATATATACAGTAAAACTTCCCTAGCCGACCATCTCTACAGATCGACCACTCCCCTATATTGATCGCTATATTTGGATCCCAACAATACCATTGTAACCATATTCTAACTCCCTAAACCGACCGCCTCCCTAAATGGACCACTTAAAGTCGGTCTGAAGGTCGAGCAATTTAAAGATGTTTTACTCTATATGTATATGGGTCGTTCTCAAAAGTTGTGTACCAATAGCGTGACATCAGTACCACAAACCAAAATGCTGTCAAAGTCCTATATACAAGCTTCCTCAATGTGTATGTCCTTTTGCATCTGAATAATTGAAAATAAACATATTCTGATATTTTTAAGTAGGTCAAATGATTCTCACACCCAATAAATAGCAGTATAGCATGGAAACCAATCTGACTCCAAAATCAAATATTTTCCACGCAAAGCTTGACAGTTTTAGGACATTTCACATGCCACTTGCTTTATAAACAGTAGTAATAAGTTGAAACCTCATTGCTATGGTTTTGTCTTATTTGTGATGATTAAAGAGAAAAGCAGACAAAAACTAGCAAGGTAACAGTCCAAGTGGAATAAACAATTTTACACAAATGTTTGGCTCAAATTTCAATGTTTAGGTGCAATTTCAGGATTTATCTTTTACTATACCATAACTGGGTCCATGCATAGAGTGACAAATGGTGTAAATAGTTCCTGTACTGTATCTGTACTCAGTGTTTCATACAGAGTTTCATAGTACTTGCAAGTGGAAATGAAATGTTACGATGTTAATGACTCCAGAAAAGGGTAACTATTTCATAATTTTTATAATTTGTTTAGAAATAAATGTCTTCAACTTAATGAAGACATTGTATATGACCATTTGAAGTGAAATGAGCTGTTGTTCAGAGGTTTTCATTAAGTTTGTGACACTTTATTTTCAATGCTGTTGACAATGTCACAAATTAGTGATGTAATTTTCTATGTATTTAGCTACATCCACCCCAATAAGATACATAATACACAATATTAACATTTACTTTTGATCTAGAATATCTCCCACATTATTGGGCTAAATGATGAAATCTAAATATTGACACTCCAATAATGGGCTTCTTTGAAATATGCATTTCAAGTAGACTACCTCAAGTGGTACACAGTATCTGAGAACGACCCATATATAGGTCATATATATATGTTATTATGTAGGGGATAGAGAGGATGGTCAGGAAAACGTGTGATGTTTTTGTATGCCTTCTGCAAATGGTGTTAAGGCCAAATAAAAATAAAAATTGGTGATCATCCCCGCCCATGCCGGAAAAATCGCCCGCCCTCATTTTTTTATTTTAAAATTGTAATTTAAACTGTTAAAAATGTGTTGGGCTAGCAGCAATTCAAATTTTGTAAGTACACAATCTGTGCAACATAGTAACGATGGTAGTTACGTATTATGTCTACGTCATATGCTTGACAAATTTTTAAATAAAAGTAAAACCACTGTCCGACCCTGATTTGTTTGACCAAAAAGAACGATCAACCATTTAACAAAATTTGCATATGGCGTACTTGTGAAGGAACCCTTTATGGCCGGTGCACACCTAGCGTTTACGATTCGCGCACTAAAACTCGCGACTCGACCCGACCCACTTAAAACTGAAAACGGGCCGATTCGTTTTTCGAATCGCGAATCGCAATCGTAAACGGCCGCTTTTAGCACTAAAAACTGAGTTTTATGCGCGAATCGCAATCGGTGGGTGTGCGCGGGGGGCGCACACCTAGCGATTTTTGGGCCGTTTTAGATCGTATACGGTAGTTGTGCGTGGAAAAACGGTAGGTGTGCACCGGCCATTAGTCGTCTGGCTAACCGGATGCTTACAAGGGTGACGCTCTGACCCAGGTGCCTCCCCCTGGCGGGAAAACCCTCCGCATTCACGTCCAGGATCTGTCCCCGCACCAATGGCCGTCCAATATAGACTGGAAACAGCAAAGCAGGTCAAATGTTATTATTTACCCCGTCGTGATATATATATGACCTTAGATGTTGCCAGGACGTAAAACTCCAACAACCAACCAACTGTTATTATTTCCCAGGTCAGTTGTATTAATCGGTTGGAGTTGTTGCGTCCTGGCAACATCTAAGTTCATATCAGGATGGGTACCGAGTTGTGACAATGTGTACGCACTCATGGTGACTTTATAGTGCTGCCCCCACTGGGAGACCAGGCCTTCGGCACCATGACCCAATTTCCCACAGGGTAATATTATCCTGATGTTGAGCTAACCAGTCCTTGCCGCTATCCTATTAATGCCGAGCGACAGGCGTGGTAGTGACAAGTATCAATTTGGTAAGTCATTGGTTTGACTCGACCAGAATTTGAAAGCTTGACTTTCCACACGGGAAGCCTGTGCTTGTGTACCGATAGAGCCATCATATCCGGTATTTCCCAGGTAAAATATCTCCAATGAATGATCAACCCTTCTTTGTTTGCTTTTCCCAGTTTAAAAAAAAATTAAACCAAACAGCACTATAAAGTCACCATGAGTGTGCTTTATCACAAGTCGGTACCCATCCTGATATGACCTTAAATGTCACCATGGAGTAAAACTCCAACAACCAACCTAGACCTAAATTGAAATTACATCATCTAATTTAAAGGCTAGTAAAATTCACGTGGGCTGATTATGAAATGAATATGAAGTGTTTTGCTTTTTTCTCCTCTCTTTTTAAGGGAGGTTGGGAGGGATCCATGTTGTTGCGTTAGGGATGGCAGCACTACGTACCCTCGTCGTGCTTGGTGTGTGAGTGCTCCTCGAACTGCGGGACCGGCGCGTCCAGGGCAGGGTACAGCTCCCTCCCACAGGCCAGAAACTGAGACACGGATCTCAGGTCCCGCTGTAGGTGCGAGAAGCCCTTAACCTGGCAACGTGAGGTCAGCATGAGCATGTCGTGAAGAAAGGAGAGAGAGAGATAGAGAGAGAGATATGGAGAGAGAGATGGAGAGAGATGGAGAGAGATGGAGAGAGAGATATGGAGAGAGAGAGAGATGAAGAGAGATGGAGAGATGGAGAGAGACATGGAGAGAGACATGGAGAGAGATGGGGAGAGATGGGGAGAGATGGGGAGAGATGGGGAGCGATGGAGAGAGAGATGGACAGAGATGGAGAGAGATGGACAGAGATGGAAAGAGATGGAGAGAGATGGACAGAGATGGAGAGAGATGGAGAGAGAGATGAAGAGATATTGAGATAGATGGAGAGAGATGGAGAGAGATGGAGAGATACATGGAGAGAGACACGGAGAGAGATGGATAGAGATGGAGAGAGATATGGAGAGAGATGGAGAGAGATGGAGGGTGAGATGGAGAGAGAGAAAGGGAGAGAGATGGAGAGAGATGGAGGGAGATGGAGAGAGATGGAGAGTGATGGAGAGCGAGATGGAGAGAGATGGAGGGAGAGATGGCGAGAGGAAATGGAGAGAGATGGAGAGAGATGGAGAGAGATGGAGAGAGATGGAGAGAGATGGAGTGAGATGGAGAGATAGGTAGAGAGAGCGAGATGGAGAGAGAAATGGAGAGAGAGATGAAGAAAAAATAGTGTTTGATTTCTTACAAATAAATATCTTGAGCCACAAGTCGGAACAGGGAGAAAATAATTGCTTTGAAGAAGTTATTACTTACCAAAACAAAGGTCTATGTTTGACATTATGCATCAAAGAGGTCATGATGATTGTGGTGATAATGATGATCATGATGATCGTGGTGATTGTGATGATTGTGATGATTACGATGATTATGATGGCTATGATGATTATGACGAATATATAATCGTGGTGAATGTGGTTATTTATGATGATTACGATGATCGTGGTGATTGTGATGGATTGATTATCTAATTATTGTGATGATTGTTATGATTTATGATGGTTAAGATGGTTGTGATGATTATGCTGGTTTTGATTACTTGGATGATTATGGTGATAATGATTATGATTGTTATGATTTGAAAGATTATGTTGATTATATCGATGATAATAATAAGGGTAATTATGCTGGCTGTAATGATCATGATGCTTATGGTGCTGATGATAGTGATTGTTGTTAACTAGCGGTATTTTACACGCTAGAATCTTTATAGAAAATAGAACCCTAACTTCTGTGTGTGGAGGCCGGAAAGCACTAATGTATGATATTATTCAAGTGATGATCTGCTTACTATATCTGCTCACTATATCTGCTTACTATATCTGCTTACTATATCTGCTTACTATATCTGCTTTCTATATCAGTTCCAAGAAATAGTAACCCAACAGAAATTAAGTGTGGTAAAGTCTAGTTGGGAGGGTTGGCTGGCTCCTCCTGATGTGCTGTCTCCAGGTCATCTGCCTGCCACACCCCCTGCCCAGCTCTTTTATTCAGATGGAACACATTCAAAATACAGGTACACAGTTGCTGGGAGTCTCCTCAGTCAGAGACATTGGCTGAACTCCTCCAGTCAGTGGTGGGGTGAGGCAGGGTGGGAGTGGGTGAACCCCCACCACTCCCACCAGCCCCCCTCCCCCCTCCTGGGTAAGGAGGTGGGGGGCCAACCCACCCACCCCAAGTCAGATACATATTTTTCCATCAAGTTCACCAACCACACTTACATGGGAGTATCAACCCTATTTATCTTTACATAACACCAGTGTTCACCAGTCCCTTAGATTGGGACACCTCCAAAGTAGTCAGAGTTTCTATATGCCTTACTTTGAGAATTACATATTGCATCATCTTTAGTTCAGCAAACTGCCACTAGGTGGGGCAGGGATGGCTCACTACACACACACACTCCACCTCCCACCTCCAGCCTGACACCTGGATTTGGCAGGTCCTGCAACCACTCACAGACACACAGACCCCATGCATTGTCACCTGTGTGCTAACACTCCGTCAGATACTTGCATCTGTAAATCATACCAAAACAGACACACAGAACTCAGTTTCTTAACTTAATTATTATACCCATTCTGTGGCATTCTTCACAGACTATTTGTCTGGGTGAAGAAATCACAGCCTGCAGCAACTGTATATGCTGCCCTTAGTTTCAGCATTTACCTCCTTTCATACAATATATAATACAAACAGACTTCAATTCAGCAATCCATGTTAATATACCAATACAGTAATATTTTTCCAGAGTTCTTATCTCCAGTGGTTATATTTGATGTAGAACCTTAGAACAGTCTGATATTAATTATCACTTCACTTAATATACATAATCTACCATGGTTTCACAACTTGGTTTGAATATTATGCAAATGTATTTACCAACATGATAGAATGAATTAGGTATTATTATAGCAGTTTTATAGGGCTACTTATATTATTGGCATATTATTATAATGACTTTATTGAAATAACTGGATGATTTAAATATGATTAAAAGAGTTTTCTTAATGCTTCAAATATGAGCTTAGTGAAAAGGAGATATTTTAGAATTTATTTAAACTATTATTTATTTATGAACCAGACCTTAAACGTCTGAATATTTTACATCATGACCATTATTTGACGTATGGTAATTATGATGATTACGTAGATTGTGATGACTATGCTGATTATGCTGATTAATATGATTAAGATGATGATGATGATGATGATGATGATGATGATGAAGACCATGATGATTCACACTAATAAATATTCAACTTATATTTTTCATATTATTCAACCATTGCTTTGAGGTAGAATGGAGAGACTTATAATCAAATATGTGAGCTCCTGATGATTACGATCAGAGAGCCTAGGTGGTGTACTGGTTAGCACACTGGCCCGGAATGCAAAGAGATGTGGGTTCGAGTCCCGCTCTAGGCGCAATATTTCCCATTTTCATCAGACCCACGACATCATTATCATGGCATGAATGACAAATATGATCATGGTGATGTTGATGATTATGATCATGGTGATAAGGATGATTCATGGTGTGAATGATGATTATGATGATGCCATGAATGATGATTATAATCATTGCGTAAATGACGATTTTGATAATTGTGTGAATGATGATAATGATCACCATGAATTAGCTGTGCCAATAATACAATTTGTACATTAACTACACTCTTTGATCTTATTTATTTTCCCATCGAGTCTCCCCATTACCCACCTTCCGGTGTCGAGGTGAGGAAGTGTAGAGATTGGAGATCGGGGGGTTCGTCAGTTGCAGGGAAGCCTGGACGTCCCTCAGGAAGTCTTCGTACAACTGGGGAGTCTTCTCATCCAGGTAGAAGGTCCCTGTGTGTAGGAGGCAATGTATGAATTAGCAATGGCCAATATGCTTTCGATAAATATATCAGCTTGATCAGTATGAACTACATTATTTTAGACCAGGGGCCATATGTATGAACAACTTTTTATCGGCTCCGGTGTTAAGGGCGTCCACCGGGTTAGCTAATGCCGGTGTTGGGAAATGGGTCTTGGGGTATTACGGAGCCAAAGCGCGGAGGCGTTAGCTAACATATAAGTTATTTATAGATTTGGGGAATCCCTCTAAGCCTGTTCCCGGCGAGCACCGCTATTTGACAATATGGCCGCTGATTCGGTGGCGGCGGCAGCGGCGCTGACGGCGTTAATATCGCTTCGATAATTGGTTTAAATTAACCAAATTTCAGCAGCTGCGTTAATATCGGTTCGCTTTTTGGTTTATTTTGACCAAATTTCACTTTTTTTGTATGTTATTCTGTGAAATAAAATTGGTCAAATTAAGCCCAAAATCGAAGCGATATTAACGCCGCTGCAGCATCGGCGGCCATTTGTTTTGTTTATATTCAACCATATGAATATTGCCGCCGGTGTAGTGGTGGCATTCATTTCGCTTCGATTTTGGGGTTAATTTGACCAAATTTCACTTTTTTACTATGTTATTCTGTTAAATATGATAGCATTGAATAGATTTGGGCCTAATCGGTACCTAACACCACCCTTAAACCTGGTACAGAGTGGTGTTAGCCTACCCGACCTTAAACTTGTGGTGTTTCCGTAACACTGCTCCATACATAGCGACTTTTCGCCGCTAAACTAGAAATCCCGTCCAAAACCAGTTTTGGCTCGCTAACACCGCCCCATGCATACAGCCCCAGATGCGGTGGCCGAATTGGTTAAGAGTGCAGGCTTCCCATGTGGAATGTCGCGTGTTGGAATCCCGGCCCGATTTAAACCGATGACTTACCAAATTTATACTTGTCGCTATCTAGCCTGGGGTATTACTGGGATATGGCAATGACTGCGTAGTTCTGTATCAGGATAATCTAACTGAGTTGGACATCGGGGCATGGTGCCAGTGATCTGGTTTATCAGTATGGCAGCACTATAAAGGTGTAATGAGTGCACACTGTAAGGCAAGGAGCCACATAGACAGGCAGGCGTAGATAGAGTGATTGCATGAGGGAGCCTAGTTAGTGTAATGGTTACCACGCTAACCACAGAATGGCAGGAAGTGTGGGTCCAAAACTTGTTCTAGGCAAAATATTTCCCATGTTCATCACCACTAGGATAATCAATCAAATGGAAGCATTTGATTGGGTGATTGTTGGAGTTTTACGTCCTCGAAGCATCTACGGCCTCATCAGGATGTAAACCAACTTGTGAATTTATATTTATAGTGCTGCCCCACTGGAAGACCAGGCGACCCAGAACCATGTCCTGCTATCCCACTCAGTCACATTATCCTGATACGGAGCCAAACAGTCCTTGCCCTATCTTAATAATGGCGAGGCTAGGAAATGACACGCATCAATTTTTAAATCATTGGTTTGGCTTGACTAGGGTTTCGAACCCACGGGTTCAAATGAAATGAAAACGTTTAAACAAAATGGCGTAACTTACGGACAGATGTCCTCTGCGTGTTGCTGGCGATGTGCAGGACTCGAGGTCTCCTGTTGATGGGTGGGATCCGCTCCGCCTTAATCTGGTGGGAAGAGAGCGTACTAGTCACATGCCAACCCCGCTAACAAGTCGAGTCGAGTCTCGACTGCGCTGACCCTTTCCAAAGACCCTATAATACTAAGACGGCTCACTCTGCCTGTACTGTGTAATCAAAATGATCAAACCCACCACTTGGTGCGCTGGCTGTTCTCTTGGTTGAACAGGTGCTATATTATATGTATAAATGTATATATGAATGTGAAAGATGTGTGATGATGGCGATGCTGATGATGATGCTGATGATGATGTCTATTTGTTCATAGCAATTTCATATTGATGTGTATTCATACTTACCTATCTCATGTATAATATAATTGTATGTGTTTACATGTGAAACACCAACCAGCAGCCGGGCTGATCAAACCTACCACAAGGTGGCACTGCGAAACTTACATTACCATTGGAGAGATAGGGAGTGATCTGTCTTAGTATTATAGGGTCTTTGCTCTTTCCAGTCAGATGGATCGGCAGGTGGCAACACGCTAGTAGGGTGATCCCCAGTGAAGATCTTACACTTCCGCCCTTTGCGCTATTGACCATCCCCAAAAGGAGGTCACGTGTTACCCGGCTGTGTAGTGGTAGGTCACTCTATTCTTCTATCTAGGTAGTAATAACACGGGTTATGACTATATTCCAACCACAAAGACCGAAGACAATTTAAATGTACGTAGTGTCTACCCATACGTGACCGTACGGGTAGAGTTGAAGTCTAGGCGTACGTGCGTGTGCTGCGCGCACATCTGTATGGTTAGGGTTAGGGTTAGGGTTAGGGTTAGGGTTAGGGTTAGGGCTATTTCCACCAAATTAAAATCTGAATTTATTATATATATTTAAGCATAGGGTCTAAATAAAATCATGAATAAACTCAGTGAAACTGGGTATGGCATCACGTACGCATAGACACTGCTAAAGATACATGAGGAATGTGCATCGACGCCTGGACTTCGATTCTACCAGTATGGTCACATACGCTTAGCAACTGCTAAAGATACGTGAGGAACGACCGCGCATGCGCACATACGCCTAGACTTCAACTCTACATGTACGGTCAAGTACGGGTAGCCACTGCCTTAAATGTATCATGCAGCCATTATTTGCATAATCCCAAATCCACTACTAACAATAGTAAAATCAAGTCATACCCATAGTATTAATGCCTTTTCACAGGTATGATCAGCAAATCAATGAAATAGGCTTCCAATCCACATGTACAAAATAAGATCCTTATAATATTTGTAAAGCTTGAGTGCGACCTGCTATTGTCTACCGTATATATGTCCCAATAGAAGCACGCTACCCAATAGAAGCAAACACCCCATTTCAAGATTGAAAGCACGCACAAATTTACGATCATATTCAGACTGAATGCACATAAAATAAGACAATCCCACTTTATTTCAGAGGCACGACAAAAACAAATCCATGAAATTCTTTAACATTGAATGGACATGCATCCATGTGTCTGCTCTCACGCAGTGCGCATCTATTGGTTCATAGCATCTCATCATGTCATCCATAAACAGTTCATATGCATCATAACTATTAAAACTGCATAGTCCGATGAAGCATCAAATTTTCAAAACGAAGACAATTATCTAGATTTGATACCATATCTAATTTTGATACTGGTGCATGTATTATACATTTGTCACCGTATAGAAGGGAACACTGAGTCAATTTAATAGAACCCGTTACAGCAGAAAGAAGCCTTTGCTGTCAGAGTGTTGGCGTGCTTTCCTAAATTAATTTTCCACGTTTGCACTTCAAATATCTTAAAACTTAACCATTTAAAACTAAAGTTACTTCAAATTAAAGTAAGCTAGATTATAACAATCAAATTAATACATTTATCTCAGAAAAAATGATGTAAACTCAAAACCATCGGACTATGCAACTTTCAGGTGGGATGACTGGCGCCTCATTGTTGAAAAAATATAAAAAAAGTTCATATGGAATAAATATTTTGAAAAATTGGAAATTGAAAAACCTCAGGCAATGCAACACTTACTGGCCTGGACTTGGACCAGGATCCTGAGGGTTGTCTGATGTCCCATGATTCGCGCTTCGGGTTCACGTAGTTACATTTCACCAGCCTTGTGTTGTTGGACAGGACATAACCACGGCCAGCCACAAAGTCACTCAGGTCATTAACCTGGCCGAATGAAAAGCAGCAGGCCTTGAAAATAATACAACGCCAACAAGAAATTTCATCGAAGAAACACAATCTGAGGAAAGCGTCAAATTTTCTTTGCCAGGTGGGGTGGCCAAATGAGTTGAGGTGAGCCTAGGTGAGTTGAGTTGAGTCAAAGACCCTATAATACTAAGACGGCTCACTCAGCCTGTACTGTGTAATCAAAATGATCAAACCCACCACTTGGTGCGCTGGCTGTTCTCTTGGTTAAACAGGTGTTATATTATATGTATAAATGTATATATGAATGTGAAAGATGTGTGAAGATGGTGATGATGCTGATGATGATGTGTATTTGTTCATAGCAATTTCATATTGATGTGTATTCATACTTACCTATCTCATGTATAATATAATTGTATATGTTTACATGTGAAACACCAACCAGCAGCCGGGCTGATCAGACCCACCACAAGGTGGCACTGCAAAATTCACATTACCATGGGAGATATAGGGAGTGAGCCGTCTTAGTATTATAGGGTCTTTGGTTGAGTTGAGCGCCCGCCAACTGTCTTGGTAGGTTGTGAGATTTGAAGCCCCATTTTTTAACCCTGGTCGAGTCAAATCAGTTATCTAAGCATTTATACTTGTTGCTACATAGCCTGGCATTCGGCATTACTATGATAGGGCAAGGGAGCAGTGGAATGAAGAAGACCAATTGTCAGTGATTTTTGTAACTAATACACTTAAGGCAATCAGCTATACCAAAGACCCTATAATACTAAAACGGCTCGCTCCCTATCTCTCCCATGGCAATGTAAATTTTGCAGTGCCATCTTGTGGTGGGTTTGATCAGCCCAGCTGCTGGTTGGTGTTTCACATGTAAACACACACAATTATATTATACATGAGATAGGTACGTATGAATACACACCAATATGAAATTGCTATGAACAAATACACATCATCATCAGCATCGCCATCATCACACATCTTTCACATTCATATATACATTTATACATATAACATAGCAACTGTTTAACCAAGAGACCAGCCAGCGCACCAAGTGGTGGGTTTGATCATTTTGATTACACAGTACAGGCTGAGTGAGCCATCTTAGTATTATAGGGTCTTTGGCTGTACTAGGATAGGGAAAAGAGGCAATTGAATGAGGAAGTCCAATTGTCTGCGATTTTATAACCAAGACACTCACCTAGATTTGATACTACAAATCCCAGTTCGTTAACCATTTATTACTGCATAGAAGGGAATACTAAGTCAATTTAACAGAACCTGTTAATGCCGAAACTTATGGCATCAGAATTTCATCGCCTATGCCAACATTTGATTGTCCGTATCTCACTTCAAATATCTACAAAGTTAAGCATTTATAAATGCTACTTCACACTAAACTAAGGTCATTTATCATCATCAACCCAATATATTTATCTCGAAGAGTGGCCAAAACTCAAAACCATCAGGCTAGGCAACTCTAACTTGAGTTCTGACTGAATGCTGTTATCACCTACCACGGTTGCTTGTTCGGGTTTTACATCCTGGCAACATTTAATGTCATATCAGGACGGCTACCGACTTGTGACAGTGTGCCCTCATGCCGATTTTATAGCACTACCCCACTGGGAGACCGGGCCACCAGCACCATGACCTGATATCCCATTCGGGCAACCAGTCCTTACCATATTCTAATAATGCCAACTGCCTGGCTAGGAAGCAACAAGTATAAATTTATATGTCATTGGTTTGACTCGACCAGGGATCGAACCCGTGGGTTTGAATCCCATGATTTACCAAAATGTCACCTACCACGTCACCATATGGAAGTGCCAGGATGTAGCGAATCGCCCCTGTTGACAGCTCCACCTTGTCATTAAGGAATGTCTTCAGGGTTGCCAGGGAACTGAAGTTCTTCCGCCCAACTGACGTCTCGTACCCCTGGAAGACAGATGACAAGCATATTCGGTCATGTGGCTTCAATAGAAACCTGGCGTGAATAGTATATATTGGTTTGGTTGGTTTGGTTGGTTCGGCCGGTTCGGCCGGTTCATCCGGTTTGGCCGCATTTAATGCATTTAATGTATTTAATGCATTTAATGCATTTAATGCATTTAATAAATAAAGAGTGCATTTAATAAATAAATTCTTTATTTAGCACCAGTAAACTGCTAAAACAACAACCCATCTGCCTGGGTGTACATTAGAGTAATGGCTTATATGATGCCATACATTATGATTTGTTCATAGTTTTGGTTATTTCTCATTAACTATGGACCAGACGGGATGGCCGAATGAGTTGGAGCGTCCGTCTCACTTCCTAGCCAGCCACTCGGCATTATTAGGACAGGGCAAGGACTGGTGTGCTCAGTGTCAGGATAATGTGACTGAGCGGGATACCAGGTCATGATGCCGGCGGCCTGGTTTCCCAGTGAGACAGCACTATAAAGTCGCCATGAGTGCACACTGTCACAAGTCGGTACCCGTCCTGATATGACCTTAGATGTTGCTAGGACGTAAAACAACAACAAACAAACAAACTCATTAACTATGTCTAGGATTTTGATTTCAAGAAAAGAACTTTTTTAAATAGACCATGGTGCATCACCAGTAAAAATAACTAATTCCAGAATACAAGCAGCACAATGTTAGAAGCAAAATAAGATTATCTCTTTATTTTAATGGAGTTTTAATTGAATATTATGAACATACTATTCACGGGAGAATTTTCTTCATAGAAACTGTGAAGAGCTAGTCACACCAATTCTAATGATATATTTTGTTAGATTCGATCCTCAATATTAAAGTAGTTGCAGACTGTGACAGCTGACCCCTATTTGTTTCTATATGTAAACTGTCTTGGTTTTTCAATACGCCTTGAGAAACCAAGACGTCTTGAATTCCTAGTCCTGGCCCCTACCTGCTGGAGGAAGGTGCCACTTAATACCTGGAGCTAACTGACGACTCCCTGCACTACTCACTCCAGGTTGTCTCAGGGAAGTGGGACGCTGCCATGATGTCCGCCAGACACTTACCGACTTCATGTCAAGATTTTAGTATTTACAATTTCCTCTAATGGTTTTTGTATTTAGTTCCCTGTAATTGCTTTCATGATGACGACTTTATGGTGCTGCCACACTGGGAAATCAGGCCATTGGTGCCATGGCCCGATATCCCACTGAGTTACATTATCCTGACACCGAGCTAACCAGTCCTTGTCTCAACCTACTAATGCCGAGCGCCACGCCAGGAAGAGGCAAGATTCAATTTTGTAAAGCATTCTTCAGGGCAAGATTTTAGTATCTATATTGGCTATGATTTCAGAGTTTTGGCATGCTTGCCAAAATTAATTTTGCATGCTCCGCTTCAAATATACTTTAAAGTTGCCGATAGTTTTGAATTTCTGTAATTTCTTTAGATAAATATATTAGGTTGATCGTTTTAAGTTACCTTACTTTACTTTGGAGTAACTTTTAATTTAAATTGCTAACCTTGGAGATATTTAACATCAAAGCATGCCAAAGTAATGTTGGCAAGTTCACTAACAGCTTCTATTAAATTAACGTATTACGACCTTCGATGCAGCAAAAAATGCTTAATAAGTGTGCCAGCATCTAAGTTGAATATGTAGAATTAACTCTCGATAAGTATTTTGGTTTTGAAAATGTAATGTTTTCATCAGAAAATGCAACTTTTAGCAACAAAAAGAAACAACAGCCACCAAAGGGTGACATGTGATTATCCCAGATGGCAGGTCAGTGCTGACCTTCCCTGATCCCTACAGCTGTGAACTGACCTTGAAGTGTGCGTCCCCATTCCTGTAGAAGGTCACCAGTTGACCTTTGGTTCTGTGCAGTTTGGGCGCGTCTCCCAAGGCCTGCTTCTCCTCATCCTGCTCTTCCATCTGGAGAGAAGACCAAGGAAATAGAAGAGAGAGAAAAGGGTCACTCAAAGTTTTTAACATTTTCAAGGTAGGACAGACCCACCCCCCCCCTCTCCTCCCCCCCCGCTCCTTCCCCCCCCCTCCCCAAAGTAGTAGACATCAACATTTTACTACAGACAAAAATGGGTTGGCCGAATGAGTCGAACACCCACCTCCTGCTTTGGTATGTCATGGGGTTTGAATCCCTAGATTCGAACATTGGTCGAGTTAAATCAATTATTTCCAAATTTATACACATCGCTACCTAGCCTGGCATTCGGTATTACTAAAGCCTGGTACACACCTCCCGTATGCGATTGATGCGCTACACCTGACTCCCCGATGGGACCCGTCACAATCCGACCCGTCCCGTTTCCCGACTTAAACTGCCCGATTCATTTTTCAAATCTTATAAATCCCCATACACACCTCCCGTATAAAACCTAAAACTGAGTTTTATACGCGAATCGGAAGCCTCAGGTGTGTTAGGGGGTCACACACCTAAAGACTGAAACCAACTAAAACTCAAACTTAGTTGCGAAACAGGCAGTTTTAGGTTTTATACGGGAGGTGTGTACCGGGCATTAGATAGAGCAAGGAGCAGTGGAATGACGAGGACCAATTGTCCATGATTTAAAATTCCGCTGCTTAATCAACTAATGTACACACACAAAAAGTCATTCCTGAAAAATATGAAAATTGTATTAAGCGATAAATGTTGTACTTGACAGACACCCCTTCCCCCAGTTACGCACTGTGTTTGACTGTCAAAATGGTGACAACTTTGGATGACCCCCCCTTACTCCCCCCCCCCCCGGAAAGTAGTACACATCTCTTTTGATTGATTTGTGTGTAAATAATTTAGCCATCTGAATAGTTCTCGCAGCAGCATTGGAGAACTGCTTTTGTATTTGGTTTAGATTGCAGGTCTGTTCAATTATTTACTCACGAGCTAGATAGCAAGTTAGATTATAGAACACTTAAAAGGATTGTCAACTAGAAGTGATCTAGTGGTACAACCCAGTATCTAAAAGGTAAACATTGTAAATACATTGTAAGGTAGAACTACAAAAGTGGTACAACTCAGTGTGTGTGTGTATGAGTCAGCCTCGCGAAAATGGGCCAATTGATGGTCAATTGAAGATGTTGGCATCGCAATTCTTAAAAGTGTAGTACATTTCTTTGTTTCATATTAAATTATCCTAGAAACAAATAAGGTTGTTGTATTTTCTCGACCTTTACATTCAGGATAAATTTAAGGACTTTCCAACACCTCTGTCAATGCTAAATTATAATTATACCGATCGACGCTGACATCCATGCTGGATGCCGACAACTTTACCCAATTGGCCTCTTTTCGTGATCCTGACTCATACATATATATATTAAACCTTATAAATACCTTGTCAAGTACAAGCGGCATAATGGTACAATCCAGTATATATAAATTAAATATTATAAATACCTTGCCAACTAGAAGTGGCATAATATTGTACAATCCAGTATCTATAAATTAAACATTGTGAAGACCTTGTCAACTAGAAGTGACATAATACTATAGTACAATCCAGTAGCTATAAATTAAATATTATAAATACCTTGTCAAGTAGAAGTGTCATAATGGTACAATCCAGTAACTATAAATTAAACAATATAAATACCTTGTCACCTAGAAGTGGGATAATGGTACAATCCTGTATCTAAAAGTTAAACATTATAAAGTACCTTGTCAACTAGAAGTGTCGTAATGGTACAATCCTGTATCTAAAAGTTAAACATTATAAATACCTTGTCAACTAGAAGTGTCATAATGGTACAATCCTGTATCTAAAAGTTAAACATTATAAATACCTTGTCAACTAGAAGTGTCGTAATGGTACAATCCTGTATCTAAAAGTTAAACATTATAAATACCTTGTCAACTAGAAGTGTCATAATGGTACAATCCTGTATCTAAAAGTTAAACATTATAAAGTACCTTGTCAACTAGAAGTGTCATAATGGTACAATCCTGTATCTAAAAGTTAAACATTATAAATACCTTGTCAACTAGAAGTGTCATAATGGTACAATCCTGTATCTAAAAGTTAAACATTATAAATACCTTGTCAACTAGAAGTGTCATAATGGTACAATCCTGTATCTAAAAGTTAAACATTATAAATACCTTGTCAACTAGAAGTGTCATAATGGTACAATCCTGTATCTAAAAGTTAAACATTATAAATACCTTGTCAACTAGAAGTGTCATAATGGTACAATCCAGTAACTATAAATTAAGCAATATAAATACCTTGTCAACTAGAAGTGTCATAATGGTACAATCCTGTATCTAAAAGTTAAACATTATAAATACCTTGTCAACTAGAAGTGTCATAATGGTACAATCCAGTATCTATAAATTAATATGTATAAACACCTTGTCAACTAGAAGTGTCATAATGGTACAATTCTGTATCTAAAAGTTAAACATTATAAATACCTTGTCAACTAGAAGTGTCATATTGGTACAATCCAGTATCTATAAATTAATATGTATAAACACCTTGTCACCTAGAAGTGTCATAATGGTACAATTCTGTATCTAAAAGTTAAACATTATAAATACCTTGTCAACTAGAAGTGTCATAATGGTACAATCCTGTATCTAAAAGTTAAACATTATAAATACCTGGTCAACTAGAAGTGGCATAATGGTACAATCCTGTATCTAAAAGATAAACATTATAAATACCTGGTCAACTAGAAGTGGCATAATGGTACAATCCGGTACCAACAGGTAGTAGCTATAATTCCCAGCTATGAATGGTATTGTATGTTGTCATAAAACGGCCTTAGTGCCACCTACTCCACCTCTTCCTCTTCCTCTTCCTCTGGCGGCCAGTACTAACAGAGTAGCATGCAGTAATGCAGTCATGCAGTAAGCTCCTCCCACAAGCCTCGCTCTGGTGGTGCACTGCGACTGCGTAGAAACCACGTGGTGTGTTTATTCTGGCCAATGCTTCCTCACCATGGCAATATGTGACATTAGCATTTAAATACCGGAGATGCTGCTCCCTGGTGGCGCCAAGTGTGTACACAACAGGTTGTCTGTGTGGAGGGGAAGGGGGTATGTGGAGGTGGTGTGAAGGTGATGTGGTGTGTTTACTCTGGCCACCGCTTCCTCACCATGGCAATGTGTGACATTAGCATTTAAATACGGATGATGCTGCTCCCTGGTGGCGCCAAGTATGTACACAACAGGCTGTCTGTGTGGAGAGGAAGGGGGTAAGTGGAGGTGATGTGGAGGTGATGTGGAGGTGATGTGGTGGTGTGTTGGTGCTGAGTGGATGGTGTGGGGGTTATTTTTTGCCCAGCCGCTGAAACTCGCTGTATTTGGTTGGTGCCAAGTGTGTGCACAACAGGTTGTCTGTGTGTGGAGGGGGTGGAGGTGTGTGGGGATAGTGGGTTGACGTGTGGGGGTGGTGTGGGGGTGGTGTGGGGGGGGGGGCTCGGTGGGGGAGTTGTGCACTTTATTTTGTGCCCAGCCACTGAAACTTGTTGGCGCCAAGTGTGTGCACAACGGGTTGTCTGTGTGTGGAGGGATGAAGGTGTGTGGGGTGGTGTGGGGGTGTGGGGAGGTATATGGGTGGTGTGGGGGTTGTGTGGGGGTTGGTGGGGGAGTTCTGCACTTTATTTGTGCCCAGCTTCTGAAACTTCTTGGTGCCTAGTGTGTGCACAACAGGTTATCTGTGTGTGTGTGTGGGGGGGGGGGGAGGATGAAGTGTGTGGTGGTGGTGGTGTGGTGGGTGGTGTGGGGGTTGGGGGGGGAGTTCTGCACTTTATTTTGTACCCAGCCGCTGAAACTTGCTGTGTTTGTTTGGCGTCAAGTGTGTACACAACAGGTTGTATGTGTGTGGAGGATGGAGGTGTGTGGATGTGTGGGGGTGGTGTCGGGGTATGTGGGTGGGGTGGGGGGTGGGAGTTGGTGGGGGAGTTGTGCACTATATTTTGTGCCCAGCCGATGAAACTTGTTGGTGCCAAGTGTGTGCATAACAGTTTGTACATGTGTTGGGGATGGAGATGTGTGTGGTGTGTGTGTGGGGGGGAGGGGGGGCGGGGGGAGGCATGTGTGGGGGGGATTGGTGGCGGAGTTGTGCACTTTATTTGTGCCCAGCCACTGAAACTTGCTGTGTTTGTTTGATGCCAAGTGTGTGCACAACAGGTTGTCTTTTTGGGAGGGGGGATGGTGGAGGTGTGTGGAGGTGTGTGGTGGGGGGGGGGGGGAGATATAGATGCATCAGTGAAAAATATAATATATGTAGACTTTCATCTGGCAAAACATGTTTGACTTATTTGATAATAAAGAGTGATCTCTAAATTTTTGTATTAATGATGTGGTGTTTCCAGTTGACACATTCATCGATAAATATGCCAGGAAATTTGTAAACATGTTCTTGGTGATTGTTGCCAACTTGAGATATTGAGATACTGATGAGGTTTAACTGTTTCTTATCCACTAGTGATTTGGAAAGGCATAAGCCTGTGTCAAGATGTCCACGGCATCTCATATTCCTAGATCATCAAACCATCCAAATATTGACAAGGCATGATGTACATTCCTCAACTGCAGTGAGCCGACAAGAACTGGTGCTTTCAATTTCACTGTGATATTGGCCATGGTTTAGTTTGGAAGTTGTTGATAAAACAATGATATCCAATTTGAAATGCATTTCCATGGCAAAGCAAACATGGTCATCGCAACTTTCATTTAATTTCCACTCCAACAAGATATCGGTAGAGAACACTGACTGCAGGTAGTGACACTCAATAGAGCAATGTTTGCTGGCAGACCACACCTGACCGACATAGCTCAGACACTGTGATGATAGTCCGGCAGCCAAATGTGCACATTTTTCCTAACCTTGTTTTTTTTTGGTACATTAGTTGTTTAAGCAAGGGAAATTTCAGTCGCATCCGACTAGTTTTCCTCATTCCACTGCTTCTTGCCCTATCCTAGTAATGCCGAGCATCTGGCTAGGAAGCAACAAGTATCAATTTCTAAGTCATTGGTTTGACTCGACCAGGATTCGAACCCATGATCCCATGATCTACCAACACGGGAGATGGATGCTCTAACTCATTCGGCCATCCCATCTGTTATGTCCGATACAGTTTTTTTCTCTGCTGATAATTCATGTGTGGCACCCCCTCCCCACATAATGACATCCAGACGGGTCTGGAGCTCTCACCATTGAGGAATTGCAATAAAAATGGAAAATCCATTATGGCCACCATCATTATTTGGGCATTTGCTGAAAATGTTATATCTCCTGAAGTAATAGAGCTAGAGATTTCATGTTTGTGTCAAGGGAATTATGAATTATTTAAAACTGCTTATTTATTTGTATTTGTTGGTGTTCTCTGTGGCGGAGTGGTTAGAGTGTCTGACTTTTTTCTAGGTCGGACTCCTAATAGGAAGGTCAGTGGTTCGATTCCTTGTGCCCCCACCTCTGCCAATTTGGATTTCCACCGCTGTGTATAACTTACAGCGTCATCAAAGGCCAGTTGCTCTCATACCATGTCTATGTGGTGTGGAAGGTTAAAAATCCTTTGGGTCAGTAAAAGTGTAGGCTCGGGCTTTCTATCGACAAACTGTCTAATGCTGAAAACAAGCCTATTCAGGCTTATCCATGATAGGCAGTATAAATCTTCAACAACAACAAATATACTTAATCCAATATAGCCACCAACATATGTAGAATATGCATTGTCATTGGGTTTTGTTTTCAATTAACTATCTGTGAAATATGATGTATAAGAAATATAAGAAAAAGTATTTGGCTTTGCCTTAAGCATAATTTTATTAGATTGAGTAGGAAGAAAGGCAACAAGCATTATGGAAATTATCAAATGATATCAAGAAATCATCTTTAAAACTGGAATACTCGGAGGTTATCAAAGCTACAGATATCGCAACAGATCACATGTAATAATGATTAAAAACTGGCAAGAATACCATCAAATATATAACATTTTTATAAAAGATTGCTCAAGGGTGAGAGCTCCACAACTGTCTAGATGTCGATATGGGGATGCCAGCCAGACATTACAGCCCAATCACACCAAACTAATTCTCAAAATGTCCAACCCTATTCTAAAACAGGGTAGAACGTGGCCGCCGAAAATGTTGAACATGCTCAAATTCTAGAGCACCCTTCCATCCTTGCCCATCCATGCAGTTCATAAAAAGTTTGTCAAACGTTACTGCTATGTTCACTACGTTCGCACACAGTTTGAGCCCGTTCGGCAACATTTTCAAGAACATAGTAAGAACTAGTTTGGTGTGATGGGGGTATTAATAATCAGCAGAGAAAGAAAAGTGTATCAAACAAAACAATGTTCACCCTCATGGCTGCCAGTCAGACTATGAGTGGACATGCCAACATTGACTTGTCAAACCAACAGATATTGGACCTTATCGACCCTGTGTATCACCTCTCCATCTTCACGTGCAGAGTGGGAACCTGTCCCCAATACAACATTATTGTTATTCCAAGATGACTACCTACTTATAGGGGGAGCGGGAGCTCAGAGTGTCCACCTCTGAAGGTGTCAGTCATCCTGCTCAGTGGACCCATTTGCAGTATGGGCTATTCTCCGTTCCAACCAGCGGTCCACAACTGGTTCATCAAAGGTTGTGGTATGTGCTGTCCTGTCTGTGGGAAAGTGCATATAAAAGACCCCTTGCTGCTTATCGCAAAGACTAGCCTATGTGACGGCAACAGGTTTCCTCCAAAGAAATATGTCAGAATTGCCATATTGTAGAGTGGGTGGTCGAGTCTGTGGCTATGTAGGTAGGCTCGCTTCACTCGCCCTCACGACCTGGAGGAACCGTAGCCTGCAGGCCGAGGACTACGTCGCCTTCCTCGTGGCACAAGGCCTCGACCCCCTCGCCCCAGCCGACTTTGAGGTCACCGGATACGCCACCTCCCTCTACACCCGTGCCCTCGCCCCCACCTCCATCAAGAATGCACTCTCGGGGGCGCGCTCCTGGGTCGAGGCGGCAGGGGGTCTCACCTCGGGCTTCGACTGCCGCCTCGCCAAGGACATCTGCCGCGGGGGGGATCGCGCCTCAGCCCACGTCCCATGGCAGGCTCCATCCATCACCCCCGATCACCTCGCCCTCGCCATCGCCCACCTCGCCCGGGCACGGCCTGCCTCCATCGCCCTTGGGCTGCCCTCCTCCTCGGGTACTTCGGGATGCTGTGACAGTCCAACCTGCTCTCCCCGAGCCCCCAGGGGTGGGGCGGCCCCCATACCATCACCTGCGCCGACACCCGCCCCGCCCCCGCGGGCCTCCGGATCCTCATCAGGACCTCAAAGACTATATCCGGCCCCTCGGGGGCGGTGGCTCTCTTCGTCCCCGCCTCGCCCGGCTCCGACCTCTGCCCCGTCGCTGCCTGGCTCGATGCCCTATCGCAGTGCCCGGCCGCGCCCGAGGCGCCCGCATTCATTATGCCCTCCGGCCAGCCTCTCGACCCTCGGACGCTCACCGCCCTCCTCAGGGGCGCTCTACGCGCCCAAGGCGTGCCCGCCTCTGAGACTTTCACCCTCCACAGCCTCCGGCGCGGTGCCACCCAGGCATGCCATAGGGCGGGTGTCCCCCTTCCGGACATCATGGCCCAAGGGACTAGGACCTCTGAGGCGGTGCACACCTATGTCCCCCGCCTCGCTCCCTCGGCCGCCCCTCGAGCCCTCTCATCAATTTTGGTGGAGGGCTCCTTGGCGCAACCCCAGACTCTCTTAGCTCCTAGGCTCCCTCTGAGCTCATTACACTTAACCTATTTTACCTGCATTAACCTGTATATACCTTATTATTATTACCTGCATTATCCTCTTATCCTGCATTATCCTGATGTTAACCTGTACTATCTTGTATATATTAGCACTCAATAAATGTGCTTTTCTCCACCTTCGCCTCCTCTTCCTTCCTTGTCGCGCATCGACCCCTACCTCAGCAGAGAGCCAGGCCCTTTGTGCACTCACACCCAGACCTGCCAATCATCCCTATGTCTATAATTACCTACCCTCAAGCATGGGCCAAGCCATATATATATACAACATACATATACACACACTCTTGGCTGCCACACAGAATAATAATTGAGGATTTCCATTTCCCCCCTCTGCTGATTATCGGAATATTTTACAATATGTTTGAGGTCTAATAGCCAATGATAAAAACCAATGTGCTCTAGAGGCATCACTAAATAAAACAAGCGTTTTACCTACTTACATGCATGACGATACACATTTGATTGCAATTTGGTAATATTATCTCACTGGAATTCCGAACCGCTATCACTTTAACCCCTATATCCCACTCAGTCATATTATCCTAACACTGAGCCAATCAGTCCTACCCCTAACTTGGCAATCTTAATTTCTATGTACGGCAAAGATTTGTTTTCAGTGACATGTTATATGATGTAATTCGAAAATTGTCACGTTGTCAATTAGAAAATGATGGTTAAATGGCTTGAAATCAAATTTCCTAATTTAGTATTTGTATAATAAAAAGAATACTTGGATAAATTAAGTTTGTGTTAATATGTAGTTTGGATAGTTAATATTAACAGGTACCATCACACACCACACCATTGCAGCACACCATGCCATCACATCATACCACCAGAACACCACAACACCATCACAACACCACTACCACATACTACCACACCACCACACACATCACCACCATCACACCACGGCCACCACACCACCATCAAACCACGACCATCACACTGTCACCACACCACCAACACATACTACCACCACATCACCACACCACCATACCGCACTACCACACCACCACACGACACCACCAAATCACCACCATCACACCACATCACCACCACCACACAACCACACTACACCAGCACATCACCACCATCACACCACGACCACCACACCACCATCACACCACAACCACCACACCGTCACCACACCACCACACCGTCACCACACCACCACACCGTCACCACACCACCAACACATAATACCACCACATCACCACACAACCACAAAACACTACAACACCACGCAACACCACCACACCAACAACACATACCCCTGCCACATCACCACGCCGCCAAGTCAGCACCACCAAACCACCACAGCACCACAGCATAACATCCCATTACACCACCACCACACCACCACCACACCCACACCACACCACACCACCAAAGCACCACACCACACATCACACTGCACCACCACACCACCACCACCATACCACCACCACCACACCACCACCACACCACCACCACCACAACACCACCACAACACCACCACCACAACACCACCACCACATCACCACAACACCACCACAACACCACCACAACACCACCACAACACCACCACAACACCACCACAACACCACCACAACACCACCACAACACCAATTTTAATATGCACATTTCCTCTGACATGATTCCTAATACATACGGTGGTAGCCTTACCGCCTGCATATCAAACTGAGTTTTAGCAAAGACCCTATAATACTAAGACGGCTCACTCCCTATCTCTCCCATGGTAATGTAAATTTCGCAGTGCCACCTTGTGGTGGGTTTGATCAGCCCGGCTGCTGGTTGGTGTTTCACATGTAAACACATACAATTATATTATACATGCGATAGGTAAGTATGAATACACATCAAATTGCTATGAACAAATACCCATCATCATCAGCATCATCATCAGCATCGCCATCATCACACATCTTTCACATTCATATATACATTTATACATATAATATAGCACCTGTTTAACCAAGAGAACAGCCAGTGCACCAAGTGGTGGGTTTGATCATTTTGATTACACAGTACAGGCTGAGTGAGCCCTCTTAGTATTATAGGGTCTCTGGTTTTAGGTGAGGAACCCAGACTGCCAGAATAGAGCCACCCAAGTGGTATCCTTTGAGTCCAGGAATGTACAAATGGCAAGAATTGACAACCATTTTGTTCCACCCTCCATGCTATGCACCAATGCTGGGTTTTATCAGTGGTTAAGATGCCCGCTCATGTCATGGGTTCCATCCCTGGCCCAGTCAAACCAAAGCGTGAGAAACTTGACAGAAGTAATGAGGATCATAATGAGTTACCTGGATTGATACTTAGATGTTTGTTGTTGTTTTACGTCCTAGCAACATCTGAGGTCATATCAGGACGAGTACTGACTTGTGACAGTGCGCCGCATGGCGACTTTATAGTGCTGCCCCACTGGGAGAGCAGGCCACCAGCACCATGATCTGATATCCCACTCAGTCACATTATCCTGACACTGAGCCAACCAGTCCTTGCCCTCTCCTAATAATGCCAAGCACCAGGCTCGTAAGTGACAAGCATCAATTTTTTAGTCAGTGGTTTGACTCGACCAGGGTTCGAACACACGAACCCATGGGTTCGGATCCCCCGATCTCCCAAAACAGGAGATGGACGCTCAACTCATTTGGCCATCCCGTCCGTGACCTAGATCATGTACAAGCTATGTGCTGAATGGTTGTTGAATTTACTCTATGTCTATATATGTGTTGGGGTGGGGTGGAGGGGGCTGGGGGAGGGGGGGGTTGTGATGAATTTATTTACCCGCTCATAACGAATAAGTGTGTTAGCACTTGTCTTCACTGCTGGGCAGCACTAATCCAATTTGATTTAAATCTTTTGAATTTTGTCTTAGTAATAATTTTGGTTTTGGCTTTTAGCTGTTGATAGATTGCAAACAGTCCAAAATCCACCTTTTACTATCCCTTGTGTTAGTTGATTTAAACATCATCTGTTTGTCTAGGTTACATTATTTGTTTATAGTTTAGAGTGTATTGTCTGTATGTATGTAATTGTAAACATTAAACCGACTTATGGATGTATATGACACTATTGTTACCATATTGCTATGAAAGTTTTGGGTTCAGAATTTCATTGTCTTACATGCTGCAAATTGCGTATTCAACAGTTATTGCATACCTTATTCTATATACCTTTTTGTGTAAATAACCCTCAATTGAAAAATGGCTGGAAGACCTGTGCTTCGGCACTGACAAAAGACTTATTGAGCAGAATAAACATATTTACCACAAAATAAAAAAAGAATTGCAATTCCGGGGGGGGCGGGGGGGAGGAATAAACAAGATGTCCACTTCAGATCCTCGGGTATTGTGAAATTCCTTATTACAGCGAATATTGTTGTCTTCGGGGGTGATGAAAATGGGAAATAGCACGCCTAGAGCTGGATCCGTATCCCCTTGGAGTGTGCATATAGACCTATTTCACATGACGTCAGCATAGGTAATTAGGTCTGCGTGCGCTGCTTGGCTGCAGAACAACACCCGGTTGCACTCACAAGCTGAATGTCCATGAGCAATCTTCATCCAGATAAAGTGAAGTATCTCTAAAACTGCACCCACAGAGAAAAAAAACACTTGACACACAATCAGATAACATGTTTAACGAAAAGATTATATTAAATTTATATGTTCATTGTTCTAAATTTCTATTAATTTTGAATAAAATTGAAGCTTTGCACTCTACATATCGGCAAACTCAATGGTGGTGAGTAATCTTCCTACAGAAAAAGTGAAATAGCTCTAAAACCGTGTTTATTGTTCTTTATTTCTATTAATTTTGAATAAAATTAATGATTTGCACTGGGCGTATCAGCAAACTCAATGGTTGTGTGCCTTTGTTCTGCAGCCAAGGTGAATGCACATACACAATGTTTATAAATATTGAAAGGGGTCTATTGTACATCTGTCTATAAGCACTACCACCCCACCCCCAGATCAGGCATACGCATATGAATAACTGAAAGGTGCACCCGACCCAGACAAACAGGAAACTACTTTCAGTAGACACGGAGGAGGGATACATAGGTGCACATGATTCTAACCGACTCATCACCGCACACCGGAAGTAGCTGCCCCTGGCGGCAGCGTTCGGCGTGAGCCAATTTCCGGTAGATCGTTACCTATGCGTGTTATCTGACTGTAAAGGTGGGCGAGCAATTAAGGCTGCTGACGATGTGGGCCTAAGAAAGATTTATATATGCTGTATAAGAATTATACAAGTATAATAATCCAGAATTCTATACTCGCTCCTCAGCTCCACCCGCCAGTATTCGGGTGATGGAGCCTGGGGCTAGTCATCTACTGCTCCAACCTATGCAACCTCAGCTCTGATGGTGGCCCCACCTCCCACTGTTCGCTTCTGTTCATTAACCTCAGTCACTTACTGCCGAATATATGATGTATAAGAATTATGCGGGTAGAATAGCCAGGAATATCTCCCTCCTGCTCCCCACCACTCCCTTCAGTCATCGCGTGCTATGCTGTATAAGAATTATACGAGTATAATCGCCTGGAATATCCCTCCTGCTCCCCAGCATTCCCCTCAGACATCGAGTCCTAGAGTCTGGACTAGTCATCTACTGCTCCAGCCTAGTCAACCTCAGCTCTCATTGTGGCGCCACCACTCGCTGCACACTGTAACCGCCACTCACTGTACCACCGAAACATTTTTGTTTTGGTAAGGGGGCGTTGTTCCTATAGCCAGAGAAATACAACTCTTGCCCACTATCATATCTTGAAGAATGAGTTGAACACCCGTCTCCCGTTTTGGTAGATCGTCGAACCCTGTGCAAAATATTCTGACTTTTTAGGTCTGGTTCATAAATAAATAATAGTTTAGATAAATTCTAAAATATCTCCTTTTCAAAAAAACTCATATGTGAAGCATTAAGAAAACTGTTTTAATCATATTTAAATCATCCAGTTATTTCTATAAAGTCATTATAATAATATTCCAATTATATAAGTACCACTATAAAACCTCTCTAATAATACCTAATTCGTTCTATCAGGTTTATAAATAAATATGCATAATATTCAAACCAAGTTGTGAAACCATGGTAGATTATGTATATTAAGTGAAGTGATAATTAATATCAGATTGTTCTAAGATTCTACATCAAATATAACCACTGGAGATAAGAACTCTGGAAAATTACTGTATTGGTATATCTACATGTATTACTAAATTGAAGTCTGTTGGTATTATATATTGTATAAAGTGAGGTAAATGCTGAAACCAAGGACAGCATATACAGTTGCTGCAGACTGTGGTTTCTTCACGCAGACACATAGTCTGTGAAGAATGCCACAGAATGGGGACACAAATTAAGTTACAAAACTGAGTTATGTGTGCCTGTTATGGTATGATTTACAGATGCCAGTATCTGAGGGAGTGTTAGCACACAGGTAACAATGCATGGGGGTTGTGTGTGTGAGTGTTTGCAGGACCTGCCAAATCCAGGTGTCAGGCTGGAGGTGGGAGGTGGAGTGTGTGTGTGTGTGTGGTGAGCCCTCCATGCCCCACCGGGTGGCAGTTTGCTGAACTAAAGATGATGCAATATGTAATTCTCAAAGTAAGGCATGTAGAAACTCCTACTATTTTGAAGTTGTCCCAATCTAAGGGACTGGTGACCATGGGTGTTATGTAAAGATATATAGGGTTGATACTCCTATGTAAGTGTGATTGGTGAACTTGATGGACACATATGTATCTGACTTGGGGTGGGTGGGTTGGCACCCGCACCCCCTTTCCCAGCAAGGGGAAGGGGGCTGGTGGGAGTGGTGGGGGTCCACCCACTCCCACCCTGCCTCCCCCCACCACTGCATGGGGGAGTTCAGCCAATGAAATGCCATGTTACTGTCTGACTTAGGAGACTCCCAGCAACTGTGACCTGTATTTTGAATGTGTTCCATCTGAATAAAAAAGCTGGGCAGGGGGTGTGGCAGGCAGATGACCTGGAGTCAGCACAACAGGAGGAGCCAGCCAGCCCTCCTTACTAGACTTTACCACACTTAATTTCTGTTGTGTTACCATTTCTTGGAACTGATATAGTAAGCAGATATAGTTAGCAGATATAGTAAACAGATATAGTAAGCGGATCATCGCTTGAATAATATCATACAATAGTGCTTTCCGACCTCCACACACAGAAGTTGGGATTCTATTTCCTATCAAGATTCTAGCATGTAAAATACCGCTAGTTAACACCTGGTTGAGTCAACCCAATGACTTAAAAATGTATACTTGTCACTTCCTAGCCAGGTGCTCGGCATTATTAGGATATGGCATGGGCTGGTTGGTTCAGTGTCATTGTCAGGATAACATAACTGAGTGGGATATCAGGTCCTTTTGCTGGCAGCCTCGTCTCTGAGTGTGGCAGCACTATAAAGTCACCATGAGTGGCACTGTCACAAGTTGGTACCCGTCCTGATGTGACCTTAGATGTTGCAACGACGTAAAACTCCAACAACCAACCGACCTATTAAACCATCGTGAGTGAATGGGCTTGCCACGAGTTGCTACCAGTCCTGATATATCAGATGTTCTTAGGAAATAAAACACCAAATAATTAATATTAATTAGTTGTGCTAATATATTTCTATTAAGATGAGGAGGTACAATTTGCGCATTGGTCGTATTCTAATCTCAACCCGGTGTCGTATTCTCAGCGCCCGGTCATTCTCAGCGGCCTGTCGTGGCTTCTGCGCATGCGCGGATTTTAAGACATATGCAAAAGACCCATGGCCTCGCCGGCTACAAGCTCAGCAAGGTACCCGGCAGTGTCAGGGACCGATTAGGCCGAAATCTATTGAATGCGATCATATTTAACAGAATTACATACTCAAATAATGAAATTTAATTAAATTAACCTTAAATTCCAAGCGATATTAACGTAGCAGCTCGATCAGCGTCGAATCGCCGAGTGTAAACAAACCAAATAGCAGTGATCGCCGCAACGTGCGAACATCCGCGCATGCGCAGAAGCCACGACAGGCCGCTGAGAATGACCGGGCGCTGAGAATACGACACCGGAAATAAAAGACCATTGACAACTCAACTCTACCAGACTGACAACATTCGGAAGTGGTGTTTTACGACATATAATTTTATGACAGTCGGCATAATTAGCGTGGCTTGATACTTATCATTTGCATACACAGTGCGGTTGCTAGGCAAATAAACATCATTGATATTTCCGAAAGTAGAACATGCTTATGTGTATGTGTGCGCGTGTGTGTATAGTGTGTGAGGTGGTGTGTGTATAGTGTGTGAGGTGTATAGTGTGTGAGGTGTATAGTGTGTGAGGTGGTATAGTGTGTGACTTGGGAAACAGGGGCCAAGGACAGGAGTTGTTTTTGTGGGTGTTTTTTTACTAAATGTATTTTATTCAGCGAATAATGTCTTTTGTCAGCGCCAGAGCACTGGGCTTCTGGCCGTTCATTACAATTTGTTGGTACATAAATGACAACATCAGTTGCAATAATAATGACATGAAAAAACTGTTCAATAATAGAAGCATAATATAAATTGACTATTCGTTGTAATATTAACTGCATACAATTGCAGTTCAACATATGTATTATGCACTTGGTGAGCATGCATCAATAAATGTACAAGAGGATTCTAGACTTGTCTTTAAACACTTCTTTCTTCCTTTGCTTTCTCTCTTCTTTTTTCAAAAGATATAACACATCTCCAATACACATATATACCTTATATTGTAAATATGCAAATCAGTGGATCCAATCACCAATACCAAATGTGAGAAACCTGCCCATTTTTTAATCCCATCACAAGTGTTCCGTATTGTGTGGCCTAATGATGGGATCGGAAGTCGGAGTTCATGGTGGGCTTCTATTCGTAAGTTAAAGCTGCATAGTCCGATCAAATATAAAATTTTCAAAACCAAACCAATTATCTAGATTTGATTTTTCCATATCTAACTTAGATACTGATGCACTTATTAAGCATTTGTTTCTGCGTAGAAGGCAATACTGGGTCAATTTAACAGAACCTGTTACTGCAGAAGTCTATGGTGTCAGAGTTTTGGCAAGCTTGCCAAAACTAATTTTCCATGTTTGCACTCAAAATATCTCAAAAGTTTACCATTTAAAATAAAAGTAAAATGAAAGTAACTTTGAACTAAAGTAGATACTAGTGATCAATATAATATATTTATCTCAGAAAAAATACAGAAATACAGAAATTGAAAACCATCGGACTATGCAACTTTAAACAAAAGCATCCGCAGAAGAAAGATTGTCGCCTTCACCTAATTGCAGTCTCACACACATGCCCAATGCTTGATTTCATGATGAAATGATTGATTGATTGATTGTTTGATTGATTGGTTGATTGTGGCCATGCTGAGCACAAATTAGGCTCATCAGTCATTGACGAGTTGACAACAAATAAAAAAATTGATATTTAGAATCAAATCTAGATAATTGTCATGGTTTTGAAAAGTTGATACTTCATCGGAATATGCAGGTTTAATCTACATGATTACAACAATTATTCACCCCAAAGTTAGCGGGTTATGAGAGATAAGTATTTTAACAATATATTTAGCATATTGGATTGCAAAATCATCTGGTTGTTTCTATAATCCAGTCGCCTGCCGACACTCTTTTCTAATGGTTTGCTTTGCAGCCTTGTCATAGGGACAGTAACTGCAGGAGTAACTAACTATTAGTGGTAGTGCACATATGAAACAGCGGAAACATCTGAAACAGTGGAACCATCTGAAACAGAGGAAACATCTGAAACAACAGAACCATCTGAAACAGTGGAAACATCTGAAACAGCAGAAACATCTGAAACAGCGGAAACATCTGAAACAGCAGAACCATCTGAAACAGCGGAAACAGTGGAAACAGCGGAAACAGCGGAAACAACAGAACCGTCTGAAACAGCGGAAACATCTCAACAGCAGAAACACCTGAAACAGTGCAAACATCTGAAACAGTGCAAACATCTGAAAATGCAGAAACATCTGAAACAGCGGAAACATCTGAAACAGCAGAAACATCTGAAACAGTGGAAACATCTGAAACAGTGAAACATCTGAAACAGCGGAACCATCTGAAACAGTGGAACCGTCTGAAACAGAGGAAACATCTGAAACAGCGGAACCATCTGAAACAACAAAACTGTCTGAAACAGCGGAAACATCTCAACAGCAGAAACATCTGAAACAGCGGAAACATCTGAAACAGCGGAAACATCTGAAAAAGCAGAAACATCTGAAACAGCGGAAACATCTGAAAGAGTGGAAACATCTGAAACAGTGGAAACATCTGAAACAGCAGAAACAGCGGAAACAGCGGAAACATCTGACACAGTGGAAACATCTGAAACAGTGGAAACATCTGAAACAGCAGAACCAGCGGAAACAGCGGAAACAGTGGAAACAGCGGAAACAGCAGAAACATCTGAAACAACAGAACCATCTGAAACAGCGGAAACATCTCAACAGCAGAAACATCTGAAACAGTGGAAACATCTGAAACAGTGGAAACATCTGAAAAAGCAGAAACATCTGAAACAGTGGAAACATCTGAAACAGCAGAAACATCTGAAACAGCAGAAACATTTGAAACAGCAGAAACATCTGAAACAGCGGAAACATCTGAAACAGCGGAAACATCTGAAACAGTGGAACCGTCTGAAACAGAGGAAACATCTGAAACAGCGGAACCATCTGAAACAACAGAAACGTCTGAAACAGCGGAAACATCTCAACAGCAGAAACATCTGAAACAGCAGAAACATCTGAAACAGCGGAAACAGCGGAAACAGTGGAAACAGCGGAAACAGTGGAAACATCTGAAACAGCAAAAACATCGGAAACAGCAGAAACATCTGACACAGTGGAAACATCTGAAACAGCGGAACCATCTGACACAGCGGATGTAGGCCAACCACAGCTGACCTGAGACGCCGACTGGCGGGACTTACAGGTACTATTTCTCAAATTACCAGGGGCGATAATAGGGGATTTTAAGTGTTTGGGTGTCACAATATACAATGCATTCATATATCACAACAGCTCACCTTCTTACTAATCTTAGTAACCCCAACAAGCCGCTCTTCGTCATTTGACATCACCCACACCCTCCGTGACGTCACTGATGACGGCCATCCCACTGACGATGATCTGGAACCGGAAGAAGAATCGGAAGTGGAAGAGGCCGCCATTGCTGATACCTGCTCACTACGTTCAGCCTTCTGCCTGAATTCTCCCAGAGCTTTAATATGATTTGGCATTCCTTTTCGCTTTGTGACGCCATTCGCTGTCGATGACGCAGAAACTCCTCCACTGGTGATGTCAGTACCGGGTTGATCGGGTGTCAATTGTTCCGTTGTCAGTAGCCGTCGGCTCTGCACATGCGTCAACACTGTGTGATAAGTAGACTTCGAATTCCTACCTTCTGCCGTCGCCATTGCAAAATAGACATTCCTTCAAAAAATAAATACCGGCAATTAGGTTAGGGTGGGTTTAGGGTGAGAATGCCGGGTTACTCATATGTAAACAGTAAGGCATTGGCCGTGGAGCCGATCCTAAATGCGACCCACATGGAAGCGAGTCAGGTGTGGGATGGGAGAAATCAATCCCTCCCTCACACAGAGAGATCGAACAAAATTGCAGAGGATCAAATAAAACTATTGTTCTTCAGCAGTAGGGGCATATAATAGCGCTTGGACTTTACCCATCCCCGAGAGTGGAGGTTCTTAACACAATGTTAATATTCTTCAATTACACACACATCATTCTCCGTCCGCTTTGCAGAAGGCGATTAATTCCCAAGGTTGCGTTCCTCAGTATAGTTGATTGGTTGTTGGAGTTTTACGTCCTGGCAACATCTAAGGTCATGTCAGGAGAGAGCAGCTCTGTGTTGCGCGTGGCGTGTGATGATGATAGGTTACTACGACGAATCCGCTCGGTGCTTGAGAGGCTGCCGGCGTTTGTTCCACTGAGTAAGTACTGAAATAGCGCATGCGCAAAAGAAATTGGGAACTGGCGGCGGCAGTCAGCGGTTGTTTGCAAATGTCGTCTGCACTCAGTCGATTATGTACAAATTTAATGTCGTCTGTGCTCTCGAGGAATATATGTCTGAAGGTCATCTGCTCTCAGTTGAATATGTAAGAAAGTCGTCTGCTCTCAGTTGAATATGTAAGAAAGTCGTCTGCTCTCAGTTGAATATGTAAGAAAGTCGTCTGCTCTCAGTTGAATATGCACCAAAGTCGTCTGCATTCAGTCAATGTGTCAATGTGTGACAGGGTTTACCACGGGAGGTGAGTGTACATCACTCCTCTGTAATTGTAAGTCTCATACTTACAGTTACAAATATCCATGTCTTGTAAACATCTTTATACAGGCTTATCCCCGACCAAATCAGTAGTGAATAAGTAATAGTTGAGCCTTGCCAGTACTTAGATGGGTGACCACCTGGGGATACGAGGTGTTGAAGACATCCTGATACAGGCTTATAGCCTGCCAAATCAGAAGTGGATGAATAGTAGTTGAAACTTGTCAGGACTTGACCAGGTGGGATGGTAGAACGTGGGGTTGTGGGTTCAAACCCTGGTCGAGTCAAACCAATGACTTAAAAATTGATACTTGTCGCTTCCCAGCCAGGCGCTCTATATTATTAGGATAGGGCAAGGACTGGTTGGCTCAGTGTCAGGATAATGTGACTGAGTGGGATATCAGGTCATGGTGCTGGTGGCCTGGTCTTCCCGTGGGGCAGCACTATAAAGTCGCCATGAGTGCGCACTGTCACAAGTCGGTACCCGTCCTGATATGACCTTAGATGTTGCTAGGATGCAAAACAACAACAAACAAACAAAATGTCAGTACTTGAATGGGTGACCACTTGCAAATAGTAAGTGCTGTAGACATCCTGATACAGGCCTATAGCCTATCAAATCAGTAGTGCATAAGAAATAGGTGAGACATGTCCGTACTTGCATGGGTGACCACCTGGGAATATGAGGTGCTGTGGACATCCTGATACAGGCTTATAGTCTATCGAATGAGTAGTGAAAAAGTAATAGTCAAACCTTGTCAGCACTTGTTTGGATGACCATTTAAGAATGTATGGTGCTGTAGACAAATCGAGACAGTTCTTCAGATGTAGTGTATTGTACTTGTAGCAACTGTCACTGGCTCCAAGATATAAGTAATGCTTGACCAGTATGCTTCCAGTCGGGATTTGAAACAGTTCACCAACTCTGATGCTACGACACTCTCTGGCAAGTCATTCCACAGGCCAACCACCCTAAAGCCGAAAATGTTATGTCGCAGGTCCAGTCTGGAGTACCGCTTCTTCAGCTTCAGGGAGTGTCCTCTAGTCCTGGTGTTAGAGTCTCTGATATTAAAGTGATAAGGGGGCTGCCTGTCTTGTAGATACCATGGAGATATTTGAATACTTCAATCATATCCCCCATCTGTAGTGTGTGATGAAGGCCTATAGCTGACCAAATCAAAAGTGGATAGGTAGGATAATAGATGAGCCTCACCAGTACTTGGATGGGTGAACACCTGGGAATACGAGGTGCTGTAGACTGGTAGACATCCTGATAAGTGATATAGGCTTATCGCCTGCCAATTCAGTAATTGATAAGTAATAGTGGAAGCATGTCAGTTCTTGTATGGGTACCGAGCTGAGAATATTATGAGGCGATGTAGACATACATCCTGATAGAAGTGCATGGCCTACCCAATCAGCTATGGCTAGGTCAAATAAATATGACCTACTTTCCTTGAATAACTGTTCAATTCACACTATTCATGTGTGACCTAATTAGGCATCAGAACGAGGTTGAGTATGCGTCGGGTATTGGAAATGGCAGTAAGACACTGCTGTGTGCTGATGTGTATGAACCACGACAGAAATTAAAGGAGTAAAATTTGAAGATATTCACCTTTTAAACTATCATATTCATTTTTGCATACATTTTTTCTATTTATTGATCAATTTTCATGAAGATTGAGTGATGATCAGATGCATCTCAGTAGGCGATGTCAACAAAGTCACTCACCCTGGTTGCCAATCTTTTCTTAAATTCAAAATTGCATAACTTTCTTAATATATATATATTTTTTTAATATATTTTAACCCTTTTAAAGCTTTTATTAAGTTGTAATTACTAAGAGTAGTTGTCTAACTCTGTTACACAGATAACTACGCTGACTGTGCTGCATTACATGATACCACCATAACTATGCAGACTTGAAGTTGACAGTCATATTGTAGTTAAACAATGGGAAAATCACCATGCAAGGGTCGCCCAATCTTCGTGAAAATTGGCCAATATATAGAAGACAGGTATGCAAAGATGAATATGGTAGTTTCAAAAATGACTACCCTCAAATTTGAGTGATTTCGAGAGGTATTGGTCGACGAAAAGTATTCACATTACTTTTCATACAGTGGCACCTTGCAGATGCGTATGTGGCCTCGGTATGGTTTCAACATGGCCGTGGCATGAATAGTGTCAATTGAGTGCTCTGTGTCTGACAGCACATGTGCATTAATGGTTCGCTGCAGTGAGCAGCCCACAAACTCTATCAATGCACTAATCAATGGCCTAACATGTCACCAGTAGGCTGAGCCGAACAAAAAATAAACATTTAGCCCAATATCAACAGTGTCCATGTACCATCTAGACACAACCCAAAGCAACTTCATTAGCATAGTAGTTGAGCATCCGTCTCCCGAATTGGTCGATCATGGGATTCGAACCCTGGTCAAGTCAAGCCAATGACTTACATATTTACACTTGTCGCTTCCTAGCCAGGCGCTCGACATTATTAGGATAAGGTAAGGACTGGGTGGCTCAGTGTCAAGATAATATGATTGAATGGGATATCAGGTCATGGTGCTGGTGGTCTGGTCTCCCAGTAGGGCAGCACTATAAAGTCACCATGAGCGCGCACTGTCACATGTCTGTACCCATGCTGATATGGCCTTAGATATCGTTAGGACGTAAACCAACAACAAACAACAGCTCCATAATCTGGCATCTGCTTTGGCAATCAGACCAAACTGTTAGATTCACTGCACCAATTAAAGCTGCATAGTGCGATGAAAACATCAAATTTCCAAATCCAAGACATTTATCTAGATTTGATTCAACTTACCTAACCAGATGCGGTGGCCGAATCGTGAGAACGTGGGCCTCGTGTGTGGGAGATCGGGAGTTTGGTTCCCGGTCGAGTCAAACCAATGACTTATCAAATTTATACTTTTCACTTCCTAACCTGATACTCAGCATTAATAGGATAGGGCAAGGACTGGTTAGCTCAGTGTTAGGATAATGTGACTGAGTGGGATATCGGGTCATGGTGCAGGCCGCCTGATTTCCATACTATAAAGTCACCATGAGTGTGCACTGTCACAAGTCGGTACCGGTCCTGATATGACCTTAGATGTTGCCAGGACATAAAACTCCAACAACACCAAACAAACTAACATATCTACCTTAGATACTGGTGCACTTATTAAACATTTGTTGCCAAATAGAAGGGAATACAGAGGCAATTTAATAGAATCTGTTACTGTAGAAGCCAAGGGTGTCTAGAGTGTTCTTTCCTAAATTAATTTTCCATGTTTGCATTTCAAATATCTCAAAAGTTAGCGATTTAAAATAAACGTTACTTCGAACTAATGTAAGGTAGATTATAACAATCAACCAAATATGTTTATCTCAGAAAATGCCAGAAACTCAAAAGCATCGGACTATGCAACTTTAAGTATTCCACCGGACCGGATAACCGAATCAGTAAGAGCACTCTATAACTTACCTCTGTTTAATTGAAGGATTATAAGAGGTGCAGGCATTCAATACCATACAGCAATAAATCAAATTCAGTAACGCGAAAGCAGAATATGTAAAGTGGTAATTAAGAGTTTTTATTGTTTGAATGAATCGAAGTATCTCATAGGTATATTGTCTTGTTCAGTCTATCATCGTAACATGTCGGCTACCAGGACGCTCAACCCTACCGCTTTCAGTCTTCCAGATGAGAGGGTGGGATGGCTGAGAAAAGGTGAGACAGCTCCACGCACCACGCGGGTTCGGATGCTGCGGAGAAGTGAGCAGGTCGGCCCGGCTCCATGTGGAGGTGGCTGGACTTTCCGCTAGATGGCATGGGGGTGCTGTGTTCGGTCCTTACCCATAAGGTGGTGCCAGGGGAGAGCGTCGGCATCGTGTTGATGTATGCTTTCACGCCCCGAATTATCCATGTTGGCTTCAACATGCGGCAATGCATGTGATATATATATAGGGCATATTATATATTATATATCACAAGTGCGAATCAGAAAAGAATGTAAGCATGGAGATCGCCCTAATATTAATACACACATTGTAAATTGTGAAAAATAGCATGGCCGAAGGGGGACGAGTGCAGGAGTTGGGGTTGCCCCCTCTCAAAGGGAGGATCTGGGGAGACGAGCCCCCCCAGAAAAGTGTGGGGAAAATGATGCAAAATTGTGCATTTTGATGAACAATATGCATTAAAATACTTTCTTTTTTTAAAAGCTAAACTGACTCTTTGGCGAAAGATTAGGCCTACAAATTAAAATCGGGAAATCTGGAGATTGGAATTATTTTTCTATACTTTAGAATGATCTACCGACAAATCAGAAGACTTGAAACCTTTGATATATTCATTGCAATTTATTATTATTAAAGAGGAATGTAAATATACCGCACATAGGCCTATCTTATTCCACCCTTTTAAAAAATATATAAATATTAGTTTATACCATTTATTTAAAGTTGCATGGTCCGATGGCATTTGAATTTTTGTCGTATTTTTTAGATAAATATATCAAATTGATCGTACGAGCTACTAATTATTAGTCCGGAGTGATTTTGATTAAAGATGATTAGTTTTGAAGTAATTTGAGCTGAAAGAACCAAAAATAATTTCGAGAAGCTTGTCAAAAGTCCTGTGGCTATGACCCAGATGGTCATCTCTCAGTGACCATGTGATGTGAGATGACCCTGCACAGTAGGCCTACTTGGTTGGGGGGAGGATAATGAGGTCACGAGGTTGGCCTCGTTAGTTAATGGCCTCCCTGCATAATGGGGGTTTCAAAGTGAGTGTCTAAAGGGGTGAGCTTATAAATTCACTGGTTATTCTGTATATGCTGTCCCAAATCATTAGCTAATACACCAGTATCTAAGTTGGATATATAGGATCAAATGTAAGTAGTTGTTTTAATTTTGACAAAATTATATTTGATCGGACCATGCAACTTTAAAGCTGCATAGTCCGATGAAGCATCAGATTTTCAAAACCAAACCAATTAGCTCAATTTGATTCTACATATCTAACTTAGATAGCGATGCACTTATTAACCATTTGTTGCAACCTAGAAGGGAGTGCTGAGGCAATCGAATAGCACCTGTTACGACATAACCCTATGGTATCAAAATGTTGGCATACTTGCCAAAACTAATTTTACGTGTCTATACTTCAAATATGTTAGGCGTTTAAAATAAAAAGTCACTTCAAACTAAAGTAAATCTAAATTATGACAACCAATTTAATAATATTTATCTCAGGAAAGCAACAGAAACTCAAAACCGCCGGACTGTACAACTAAATAATTTGCGTCCCTTCACTGCCATCAAAGACCCTATAATACTAAGGCGACTCACTCCCTATCTCACCCATGGTAATGTAAATTTCGCAGTGCCACCTTGTGGTGGGTTTGATCAGCCCAGCTGCTGGTTAGTGTTTCACATGTAAACACATACAATTATATTATACATGAGATAGGTAAGTATGAATACACATCAATATGAAATTGTTATGAACAAATACACATCATCATCAGCATCATCATCAGCATCGCCATCATCACACATCTTTCACATTCATATATACATTTATACATATAATATAGCACCTGTTTAACCAAGAGAACAGCCAGTGCACCAAAGTGGTGGGTTTGATCATTTTGATTACACAGTACAGGTTGAGTGAGCCGTCTTAGTATTATAGGGTCTTTGCTACCGTGGAGCAATAAGTCCCGATCGATCCGACTGAGTGGAAATTGTCATAGAATAACCATCGGCTCCGGGATCCATGGATCCACAGATCCACAGATCAACGAATCCATGGATCCATCGTTGGCGACCAGGCGTGGTGACCTAATCGGTAGAGCGTGTCAGTCGCATGCGGAAGGTCGGGAGTTTGGTTCCCGGTCGAGTCAAACCAATGACTTTAAAAGCCAGGACTGGTTAGCTCAGTGTCAAGATAATGTGACTGAGTGGGATATGGGGTCATGGTGCCAGTGGCCTGATTTCCCAGTGGGGCAGTGCTATAAAGTCGCCATGAGTGCACACTGTCACAAATCGGTACCCGTCCTGATATGACCTTAAATGTTGCCAGGACGTAAAACTCCAACAACCAACCAATCCATCGTTGCCGGGAAACAGGGACGCCGGCGAACCATCACAAATATCCCCGTGGGTGTGCACAATGTCACCACTAGGTGGCAGCACTGGAGCACTCACAAGTCCAAGAGCCAGGATCCACAACGTTGTTATTGTTTACTTACTAGTAGTCTGGCAGCCATTGGGGCGAACCTTGTTTTTTTTCTGATACAGGGTTTTTTTTCTGCTGATTATTCATGTAGGGTACCCCCATAAAAACATCCCGACAGGTGTGGAGCTCTTACCCTCGAGTAATTTTAACCAAAAAATCAAATATGGCCACCACCATCACGATCTGGGCATTTGTTGGAAATGTTATGTAAAGCTGTATTCACACGGGCAAAATCTAAAGCGATCTACAGAAGGCGAATCATATGAAGTGATTTAGATGCGCGTTCACACAGGCAGTACTTGGGCCGGAAATCTATATCTGCGCATGAGCAAGTCCAGACTAACCAGCGCCATTTTGGGTTCGACGATGCTGTGTGGGTTCGACCTAGATATGTAATGACTGAATCGTATTGGTTTGGAACGGTCAAAACTTCTGCTGGGCAGTGAAACCCTAAAAATAAATCATGAAAAAAATATATGTGCACCTCTAACAGGTTCATAGACCAAATTATATAATATGCGCTTTTGATCGACCAGAAAGTCAACAAACCAAGGTCTTGACTGCGCATGCGTGTGACGTCCTAAATCATTTCATATGCGTTCACACGGGCAAGATAAAACGTTTCAACATAGATCGCTTCCTGTAGACCACCTAGCGAAGCGTTTTACATTAAACGATTTATATGAATCGATTCAGCCCTAAAACGCCTCACCGTCGCGTTCACACGACAAATGTGAGTCGCAGTACGCAAGGTGTTTCGCGTGAGGCGTTTTAACTCGCCCGTGTGAATACAGCTTAAGAGACCTAGCTAGAAGCTTCATGTTGATGCTAAGTGAATCACTAAGGTTAGGCAAAATATGCACCATTGGCTGCCGGACTATATAGCTACATCTAAGGTCGGCTTTATAGTGCTTCCCCACTGGGAGAACAAGGCTACCGGCACTATGACCCGATATCCTGTACAGTCACATTATCCTGATACAGTGCTAACCAGTCCTTGTCCTGTCCTATTAATGCAGAGCACCAGGCTAGGCAGCAACAAATATCAATTTTCAAATTCATTGTTTTGATTCGACCAAAATTTGAATTCCTAGCCTTCCACACGGGTAGACTGCGCTCTACCGATTTGGCCACCGCGTCCAATAGAATACGCAATATCACTAAAGGAATCAATAGCCGTGTTCACACGGGCGATGTAAATCGATTCGGAGAAAGCGACTTGTATAGTTCGCCTCACCTTTCTCGTGTGAACGGGTGTCTGATGCGGATTAAGGCTTATTCGATTCACGTGATGCGGATCCTGTAAACCACCTATCGAGGTAGTTTACATGAGGCGATTTCTGTGATGCGGTTAATTTTGCCCGTGTGGACGCAACCGACTTACGTGATGCGGACTAAGCACGTCGATCTATATACTATAATTTGGTCTATGAAACTGCTAGACGTGCACATATATTTTTTTCATCATTTATTTTTAGGGTTTCACTGCCCAGCAGAAGTTTTGACCGTTCCAAACCAATACGATTCATTAAATACATATCTAGGTCGAACCCACACTCTCTCGGCCGACGTCGACGCACCCAAACTGGCACTGGTTAGTCTGGACTTGCTCATGCGCAGATTTCGATTTCCGGCCCAAGTACTGCCCGTGTGAACGAGCGGCTAATTTGACTCACCTGATTCGATTTGTCTGATTCGCCTCACATTTTGCCCGTGTGAACACGGCTAATGGCAGGATGAGAAGAACACAGATGTTTGGGTGTCATGCAATAAATCTACCGCTACGCAACGACCCGACAAGTCTTCTTTTTGTTAAATGTCTATAGATACGTAATATATGCACTATATGGTTGGTTGTTGGAGCTGTACGTCCTGGCATCATGTAAAGTCATATCACGATGGGTACCAACTTGTGACAGTGCACACTCATGGTGACTTTATAGTGTTGCCCCACTGGGAAATCAGGTCACGACCACCATGACCCGATATGCCACTCAGTCACATTATCCTGACACTGAGCTAACCAGTCCTTACCCTATCCTATTAATGCTGAGCGCCAAGCTAGGAATCAAAAAGTATCGATTTTATAAGTAATTGATTTGACTCAACCAGGAACCAAACTCCTGATCTTCCACACACGAGGCCCACGCTCTACCGATTAGGGCACCGCGCCCGGTGGTACATAAATAACAGAATCTTTGAACTTACCAGTATAGAATCTACAATGATGCTCACAATTTTATAACAGAATTTTATCTGAAGCAGTCAATAGTCAATATTTGCTTTTTTGTTGTTGGAAATCTTTATTTTTAATGATGTCTGCGATGTTGACAGGGACTGCCATTCACTCACTGATTTTAATTTTACATGCAGTTTAATGGGCTGGAAAAGTGAAATTGACGCCATTCTACAATCGCCATCTTCTCTTTTTGCATTGTCTTCCATTTCACCAACTCTCTGCCGATATAAGTAACCATTTGATACTGGAACCAGAGATTCTACTTCCTGTTCCATACTAAAGCAGTTTTCGCTAGATTTAGACAGTGTTGGCATTCACCCCTAGTGAAAGTATGGGGTGAATCTTTTCTCTACCCTACTCTGTGTAGGGCCTAGGGGTGAATATTTTATATAGGCGGCACTTAAAGTTGCATGGTCCGATGGCATATGAATATTTGTCTTATTTTTTAGATAAATATATCAAATTGATCATTACGAGCTACTAATCATTAGTCCGGAGTGATTTTGATTAAAGATGATTAGTTTTGAAGTAATTTGAGCTGAAAGAACCAAAAATAATTTCGACAAGCTTGCCAAAAGTCTTGTTGCTATGACCTAAATGGTCATCTCGCGGTAACCACGTGATGTGAGATGACCTACTAATCTATGACCCTGCACAGCAGGCCTAAGGCCTACTTGGTTGGGGGGGGGGGGCTAATGGGGTCACGAGATTGGCCTAATTGGTTAATGGCCTTCCTGCATAATGGCTGTTTCAAGCTGAGTGTTCAAAGGGGTGATGTTATAAACTCACTGATTATTCTGTATATACTGTCCCAAATCATTAGCTAATACACCAGTATCTAAGTTGGATATATAGGATCAAATGTAAGTAGTTGTTTTAATTTTGACTAAATTATATTTCATCGGACTATGCAACTTTAAACTTTAATGTTAAAGTTGCATAGTCCGATAGCGTTTAAATTTTTGTTTGATTGTTTTAGATAAATATATCAAATTGATCGTTATAACCTACTAATCATTATTCCCGAGTGTTTTTGATGAAAAATTTGAGTTGAAAGAATTCAAAATACTTTCGACAAGCTTTCCAAAGGTCCTCTAGCGAGGACCCATATTGACATCTCACAGTGGTCACATGGTGTGGACTGGTCTACTAAAGGCTAGGTAGTCTGGGCCGCGTTCAGGGTCCGTCTCGGAGGCGACGTCTCGGCGATGCTTTTTGGCTTATTTCCGTTCAGAGTACGTCTCGGCGACGCCTCTCTTTCCAGACTGGAGGTGAAAAGCCCCTCGAAAATGGCCGCCGCATGCAGTGGTTTCATCCAATCAGAGCGCAGCATTTCGATTGCAAATGGACGCCGCCTATAGGGGTGGCCATTTTCGAGGCGACCAACTGCTGTTGTCATTCAGACTAGCCTGACGTCACGGGCGCCTCCGAGGCGCCTCCGAGACGGACCCTGAACGCGGCCCGGGTCTCCTACTATTTCTACTGGCCATTGGGGGACATGTGGTGTAGTTAATTTTTCCGACACTTGGTGGTGCGTCGGTACTAGTGGGCCTAAACAGCCATTGACAATGCTTTGAGTTTGCCGGTACGCGCAGTGCAAAACGTTTATTTTATTCAAAATTAATAGAAATGCAGAACCCTAACCTTATAAATTTAATATAATCTATTCGTTGACTATGTTTTATATATGTGTATTAAGCGGTTTGTCTCTAGGTGGTGTGGTTTTAGAGATATTTCACTTCTTCTGTATGAAGATTGCCTATAGCCAATGAGTTTGCCGTGTTACAGTGTGCCGTTTAGGCCCACTAGTTCAGTGGTGATGCGAACGGCAGGAATTTGAACTAAAAAGTCGGAGTTCCCCCATTTGCCCATTGATTGTGAGGGTGGGTGGGTGGCAGTTAACTGCATGGGGTGCATATCGGATGAGCACATTCCCTGAGGGGGTAATCAGGTAATGGGGAAGGGACAGGGGGGGGGGGGGGAGATAATTTACGCATCTGCAGGTGGTTGGGTAGGGTGCCATCAAACTTCTACATTATGTTCTGGAACCTGACAAAAGTCATATATGGCACTGGGAATGAGGGAAAGACTATTCAGGTCACGAGATTGACCTAATTGGTTAATGACTTCCCTGTCTAATGGCTTTCTCAAAATAGGTATCCACATAAGCTGTATTCATACGGGCGAGTTAAATCGCCTCAGGTAAACCAGTTGCCTAGATCGATTTACATTTGCCGTGTGAACGCGACCTTAGGGCGTTTTAGGGCTGAAACGTTTTGTATGAAACGTTTCACGTAAACCACCTCGCTAGGTGGTTTATAGGAATCGGTTCTGCTGGTACCCGGGCGGCGATAGTGTACAATAGCAGTGCTCGCCGGCTACAGGCTCAGCTGTAACTATACACTGGTGCCCGGCAGTTTTAGGGACCGATTAGGCTGAAATCTATGAATGCGATCATATTTAACAGAATCACACACTCTAATAATGATATTTAATTAAATTAACCCTAAATTCCAAGCGATATTAACGTAGCCGCTACATCAGCGTCGTTATTCATATTGTGAATCGACGAATGTAAACTAAACAAATAGCAGTGCTCTCCGGCTACAGGCTCACCACTAAGGCCGCTGGTTCCCAGCAGCCGAAACACTTTCAAATTCGGTCGTGTGAACGCGCCTCTAAAATGCCTCAGGTAAAACGCTTTGCCTAGATCGTTTTACTTATTGCCTATGTGAATACAGCTATAGATGAGGTAGTAAATCCATTGATTATTCTGCATATACTTTCCTAAATCACTGGTTAATGCACCAGTATCTAAGTTGGATATGTAGAATCAAATGTAAATAAGTGCTTTGGTTTTGAAATATAACTATTTCATCGGACCATGCAACTTTAAATACTAGTAATAATATAGACGTCCGATGGTGGGACAGCGTGGGCTGCCACCTAGCGGCATCCACCGACACCAGAATGCACACTTCTGCTGCCACCAAGTGGCTCACACAGAAAGCGTTGTAACGGGGTTCAAAACACCAGCGCCCAGGTCTCCACGGGCACTGTCAGTCGCACCCTGCTTTATTCGGAATGATTCCTTTGTATCGCCACCGCCGTTCTCTACACTGTGCAACCGTAGCAGATAAACACCGGGTAGGTTTGTATATCGGGCGGATAACATTCTCCCAATGCGCGTAATTTGAAAACCGTGGCGCTCGGATAGAGAATGCAGGTGACAGTTGCTGCGCTCGTTTGACAGCGGCGTGTTTCGTTTTGTGAAGCCGGCGTTTTTGTGCCGGGTTTGTGTTCTGCCTTTTTTTGGGGGGGGGGGGGGGGCTGGTGGTGTTTTTTTGTTGCTTTCTGTGGGGTTTTTTTCTCTCTGTTTTATGATGATTTTATTTTACGGTTTACTCCCCACACTCCTAGTCCTATCCAATATCAAGGTCACTGTAAACTATGATATCTAGGTTTTGCTCATTCTCCTTTTGATCCGAGTTTTGGTCGTCCTGCGAGTTTAACACTAGGACCAGGACTAGCCTGACTAGCATAGGTACCCTACTGCCCAGTACTGGGGCCGTATGCACGAATCGGGGTTAGGGCCGTAACCGGGGCTAGGCTGGCTCCACACGGCTAAATGTGAGAAATCGGTATGCACGAATCGGTGTTAGCGCTAACCGCGAAATTTAGCCTAGGCTAAGCTAAACCATTTTCAAATCAGGTTTTACTGCTAGCCGGGGCGGTTAGTGTGCGTGTATGGATGTCAATCTATGAATGCGATTATATTTAACAGAATTACATACGCAATAAGTGAAATTTTATCAATTTAACCCTAAATGCGAAGCGTTATTAAGGCTACCGCCGCATTGGCGGCGATATTAATAGTTATATTTTCGAATCGACGAAGGTACAGTAAACAAACCGCCACCGCCGCCAGTATGGAAAGCGACGTCGATGTGGCGGCGGCGACGATTATGATGGTTACACGAGTCGGTCCCTATTCTGCTGCATGTTAATAGCAGAATATTATATTTGTTTACTTTACATCCGTCGATTCGAAAATATAACTATTAATATCGCCGCCAATGCGGCGGTAGCCTTAATAACGCTTCGAATTTAGGGTTAAATTGATCAAATTTCACTTATTGCGTATGTAATTTAGTTAAATATGATCGCATTCAATAGATTTGAGCCTAATATATGAGTACAAACGCAGAGGGAATTCCCAAATCTATAAATAAACTCACGGTTAGCTATCCGCAGCGGCTAAAACATTGGTGCATACCGATTCACACATTTCTCAAACCCCCCACTACCCTGAGGTAGCTGTCCGCGGCTACTGCCTTAACTCCGGCTAAGCCTAACCCCGATTGGTGCATACGGCCCCTGTAGCCTAGGTCTACTTCTGTATGTATTATATAGGTATGTTACAACAAATTTCCAAGTCAACAGATTCCAACATAAAATATATCATTGCAAAGGTATTGGAAAGTCCTTTCTAATGATACCTAAATCATCATTCTGTGACAATTATCAAGGAAGTTGGGACACTTTATGAAGCTTTTTTTATGGATAATTTTGGTCCATTGTTTCAATGGAAAACCAGTTGAATTGTGTGACCCATCTCATGACTCATGAGTCTTGGCATGTGTGAAAAAAACGCTTTATAAAGTGTCACAACTTCCTTGATAATTGTCACAGGATGATGATTTAGGTATCATTAGAAAGGACTTTCCAATACCTTGCAATGATATATTTTATGTTGGAATCTGTTGAATTTGAAATTTGTTGTCCCATACCTATCACCAGACACACCTTTTTATCCGCCCTCAAAATCAATGTTCCAGTGCTCAAATTGACACCAAATTACACCCTAATATGGAGAAGTATATAAAGAAACAAAATAAACTAGTTTCAAAAATATCAAAACTTACCTTCAGGTAGCATTCCAGTGACTTAAACAGACATAAATTTGAATAAAGATTTTGTTGTCACTTCTATAAATCGGACAGCAAATATTTTTGGATGTAGCAGTAGAGCAAAATGTGAACTATATCATGCATATGGTTGCATTCCTGGTAGTCCTAAAATAAAGATTGCAAGTGACATAGGAAAAGACAGTCATGTGTGCACCTAGCAGTGCTCCGCGCACGCACCGTGGGACAAGCGGGTACCATGAAAGCGGTGTATTTTTCGTGTGCCTAATGTATAATGTAGGGGTGAATATTTTATCTAGATATTATAATTATCCATATAAGCAGTTATTTTTTTGTTCACAGACAGCAGGGGTGCGGGGCAGGTAACTATTTCAAAGTTAGCATAGTAAAGTTATTGTTGATTGATCTACGTTTTATTATCAGTAATTTCAAAATGTCTAAGACCCTAATTGCCTGTAATGTAACGTATGAATAATAATAATAATATATTTATTTCCACATGATCAATGTATACACAAGTACATAGCCATAGTAGATAACAGATTCATCTCTACTTGTAGTCGTAGTGAACGACAATGTAGTCTAAATACGGGCAAAAATAGCTTTAGTAATAGCATGGAACAGGAACTGAGCTGAGGAAGTAAAATCTCTGCGAAATAGCGAAATGGTAGACAGCAAGTGTGAACACTTATTAGTTATTTGTCTCTGGTTCCAGTATCAAATGGTTACTTATAAGTTATATCGGACAGACTCGATTTCACTTTTTAAGTCCATTAAACTACATGTTTTATTATATTTTTCAAATCTAAAGTAGCGGGTGAATATATTTTGCTTCTTTAAATGTTAAGAATTGATCTGCTCATTTCATTTACCCAGCATGTTGATATTTTTCGCGAGTTTTTCTAATGGGTTGGCTTTCACCCCTTACTACAAGTGCGATTAACTAGTTGCAAGCAGTTTTTGACAACTCTGTAATATCTGCTATTTACCGAATATTAAGAAACTTCGACTAGTACTACTCGATATTTAATCCAAATCCCTAGATACAAGATTCACCCCATATTTACAGTAGGTACCCCAAACCCAGGCTGATTACTTGTTGAATATGCCAAATTCTGTCAAAAAAAGCTCCACTTCAACACCTTGGCAAAACAAACCACAAAGGATTTTTACAAATGTATTACAGCAGAAACAACCTTTGTTCTCTTACCTTTAACCTGGTCTTGGATTCATTTTATTATTCAAATAAATAAGCCTGATATAGCTAAATAAAAACTACCACCAACTCCCATTTTTCACTCTCAAACCATGTAAATTCCCAGGTGGAGATGTGTCATGGTATCCCTAGTAGAATTAGCTAGTGTACATCCAATTTGTGCAACAACACCATTTGTTGATCAAAGTACCCACGAAAAAGGTACTAATACCCCTAGATAGGTGAGATTCTGAGCTTTCCATTCAGATAAAACTGTATATGTTTTAACTTTAGAGAAAATGGCTGTCTTCCTATGTGGGAGGTTGGTTGGTTGTTGGAGTTTTACGTCCTGGTAACATCTAGGGTTATATCAGGACGGGTACCGATTTGTGACAATGTGAACTCATGGCGACTTTAATAGTGCTGCCCCATTGCGAGACCAGGTTTTTGTTTCTTGGTTGTTGTTTTACGTCCTAGCAACATCTAAGGTCATACCAGGATGGGGCGAGACCAGGGTGCCAGCACCATGACCTGATATCCTACTCAGTCCCAATATTCTGAAACTGAGCCAACCAGTCCTTGCCCTATCCTAATAATGCAAGCGCCTGGCTAGAAAGCGACAAATATAAATTTTCAAGTCATTTGTTTGACTGGACCAAGATTCAAAGGTTTGAATCCCATGATCTACCAACATGGAAGATGGACACTCACCTCATTCAGCCATCCCAACTGGTCTATGTGGGAGGTTGTGCGTTCAAAAATCGGCTGAGTCTAATAAATGACTTGCAAATTTTATACTTGTCACTACCTAGCCTGGCGTTCAGCGTTAATAGGATATGGCAAGGCCTGGTTAAAGTGGTTTACCCAGTATCAGGATAATGTGACTGAGTGGGATATCAGGTCAATGTGTCAGTGGCCAAGTCTTCCAGTGCGGCAGCTCTATAAAGTCATCATGAATGCGGAGTCATAAGTCGATAACCATTCTGATATGCCCCTTATATGTTGCCATGATAGAAAACCCCATAAAAAGACTAAGTCATCTATTAGGCGATTTTGACTCATTATAAATCATGAATGCGCACTGTCATAAGTCGGTAACCATTCTGATATGTCGCTATATATGTTGTCACGATGTAAAAACCCCATCAAAATCATTCTATTACTATTAGGCAATTTTGACTAATTGAATAAGCATGAACTAATTCTGATAGGCTAATAAGACATGCGTCTAAGCACTATGTGAAACTAATTTATGTATGCTTGTTTTTAAATAAATTTATATCATAAAAAAAGAATTTGATGAATATAATAATGATGATTTAGTGTGATGGTTACAAAAAATTACTTTGTTTCAGAGGCTGAACCGTTGTCACACCATGAGGTCATATCATCGCTGATACCAAGATGGCAGCCAGCGAAACCAAGATGGGGGTCACTGAAGTCGAGGTAGTGGCCAGTAAAACCAAATCCAAGATAGTGGCCACCAAATCCAAGATAATGGCCACCGAATCCAAGATAGTGACCAACGAAGCCTATATAGTGGCCACCAAAGCCAAGATAGCAAACACTAAAACAAAGATGGTCGCCGGAAGTGAGATCGGAGCAGACACCGAAACAAAGATGGTGGTCACCGAAAGTGAGATCAAGGCCACCAAAATCAAGATAACAGACACAGAAATCAAGACGGCGGACACCGAAAGTATGATGGTGGACACAGAAAACAAAATAGTAACCACTAATGACACCACCAATGATATCACCACCTTTGGTCGATATAAGAATGGAATTGGTGAGGTTCATGATGTTACCAGTGGTCATGCATTTACTATTGCTGCTAATTGTACCAAGATGCCACTAAGCTATTTCCCTTGCGGCAAGAAATCTGGAACCATTCCTGCCAATTCAGAGGTATCTAGCAATTCGCTTGATGACACTGTTCGGCCATGTAGTCCAGCAAAATCTGAACTTCCTGCACCATTTGCACATAATCCTTACGATAGTACTCCACGCTCTCTTAATATCTCAGATGTTAATATGTCATCAGGGAGAAGCTTGAAGCAAGACCTGTGGCGTTGTCACAAATGTGGGGTTATATTTCCCAACGAAATCAGTTTGACAGCACATAAGCCTGTTCACATGTTAGATATCCGTAAATGTACAATTTGCGGACTGGCGTTTGAAAGTCTGCCATCTCTGCGCATACACTTTGATGAATGTCGTAAAAATTACACTGCTGGTTGGAACACTACTGCATCTATGGTTTCTAATGCTGGTGATCCTTCAGTTAATGTTGCCACCATGCCTATAGGACCTTCTGTTAGTGGTAAGGCTGTTGAATACAAGCCATGGTCTTGTGCAGAATGTGGGGATGGGTTTGTTACAAGAAAAAACCTGGATGCCCATGCAAAGATCCACAAAAGCGGACCTCATGCTTGTGTGATCTGTGGAATGATGTTCACATATTTTTCTTCTTTGGAGATACACAACAAAAGTCACATTGCTGAAGCGATGCAAGAGTATGAATTGCCAAACAATGGATTAGTAGCTACAACTGCATTGCCTCAGCACCAGAGTGACATTTCCCTCTCTAGCGGTAAAATCCACAAATGTTCTAAGTGCCCTAGCAGTTTCAGAACAAGCGCCTTGCTTATGCGGCACGAATTCACTCATATGAAGCATGTTTGCACGCAGTGCGGGAAGTGGTTTAAGAGCGCTGGCAGATTGAAGACTCACATGGTGGTTCACACCGGCGAAAGGCCATTCACATGTTCTATATGTAGGCTGACATTTCAGTGGTCATCCGCTCAGCATAGACACATGAAAAAAATGCATCCTAATAGTGACGATAACGAACCTGTAACAACAGGGAAATGGCCATGCATGCAGTGCGAAAAGAAATTTGCCAGCAAGAATGCACTGGACCGCCATGTTGTTGGGCATGCAGATAAAATAGTGCATCGTTGTGAAGTCTGTGCAGAGACCTTCCAATGGTCATATGGCCTCCAGCAACACAAGCTGACTCATGTGGGTAACAGTGATAAAACTGGCAGTTCGAATCACAGCGCGTCTGATGATATAGACGGTGTCTCAGTTAATCAGGAGTGTGCAGAAGTGGTGAGTAGCACCCCACATACTGGTGATGCAAGTCAAAAGGTCTTCAACGGCCTTGATGTATCCACTAATGCTGCTGCTATAGTCATTACACCTGGTGAGCAAAGTACTAGCGTTCTTGATAGCAGCCAAGTGTCAAAAGCTGATGCCGCTAGTCCGGCTTCAACTGACCAGTCTGCAAAGCCAAAAGTGTGGCCTTGCACAGTATGTGGGAAGAACTTTGTGACGAAGTACACCTTGGCTATTCATGTTGCCGTTCACACAGGTGAAATGCCGTACACTTGTTCAGTTTGCGGTGAGAAGTTTCGGTGGCCCATGTCACTCTCTAATCATAAGAGCATCCATGCGGCCACCTTGCCGTATAAGTGTGAACTCTGTCCAAAGAGCTTTAATGCTAGATACAAGTTGAAAAACCACATGTTGACGGCAGCTCATTCTGGTGAAAAGCCTCACAAGTGCTTCATCTGCGGCAAGCAGTTTAAGTCACGTGACCATCTCAAGCAGCACCAGAATGCCCACTCGACAAAGTATGCCTGCTCTGTGTGTGAGAAGTGCTTTCACAGCTCGAAAATTCTCCAAACTCACATGCTTACACACACAGGTGAAAAGCCACATGAGTGTCGCTATTGCGGGAAGCGCTTTTCGCAACTGGCAGCGCTAAGTGTACACCGGGCCTTGCACACTGGGGAAAGGCCTTATAAATGCGGTCTTTGTGATGCTGCTTTCCTCTCATCCAACAACCTAAAGAAACATTTGCGGACACATGTGGTTGATTCAGGGACAGGTCAAAGAGCCAATGTGGAAAATTATTCGCTGCAAGTAGTTTTGACCCAGAGACCACATGCATGCAAATTTTGTTCGAAGCGATTCATTTGGAAAGATGACCTTTTTGATCATGAGGCAAAGCATAAAAATGATGGTGATGACAGTGAAGGTGGTGTGGAGCAGAAGTACCCGCCAGCTGATGCAAGTATCGGTGATGACAACTCTGAACAACCTGTGGAGGAGTTCAAAGTTACACTAAACCAGAAGCCGCATGAGTGTGAGCTGTGCCATAAACGCTTTGTGTCGGAAGAAGAACTTAAGCAACATCAAGCTTGGCATAGAGGTGATCAGTTGTCAATGGACACAAATAAGCAATTGTCATCTCCACCTGATGGCAGATTGACATGCGTCACATGTGGGAAGGTGCTGGCATCAGTAGGAAGCCTACGAAGCCACTTGGGAACTCACATGGGAGAACGGCGCTTCCCATGCAAGGTTTGTGGTAAGCGGTTCACCCAATCTGTGTCGATGAAAAAGCACTATATGGCGCTTCATACCAATGAGCGCCCTTATAAGTGCACATTCTGCGACAAAGCTTTCATAATGCCAGAACCACTCCGCGTCCATCTATGCATGCATACGGGAGAGTTACCGATCAAGTGTGAGATTTGCGGAAAGGGATTTGCTTCAAAGGTCCGCCTGAAGAAACACATGACTGCGCTTGTGCACTCCAAACAAAAGCCGCATATTTGTCTCATCTGTGGTAATACCTTCAAGCGGCGTTCACTGTTGAAGCGACACAGCACGACGCACAGTCGCAATAACCCCAATCGCTGCCCACTCTGCAAGAAGGGATTTCCGTCAGGCCAAGCTTTGGAGAGCCACACTTATATTCACACCGGTGAGAAACCATTTTCATGCGACTTATGTGGACGACGGTTCTCTCAGCAAGGTTCGATGAGAATTCATCGTCGGACTCACAAGAATCTCGGCCGGCACCAATGCATGCTGTGCGATGAACGCTTTAAAACCTCAACTTTTCTCGACACTCACTTACGACTCCATGTTGGCGAACCGCTCAATGTTTGTGGGGTATGCGGTCTGGGATTCAGAGAGAAAGCCAGCCTGGCTGCGCACATGCAAGTGCACTCCGGAGAGGATCACACGTGCTGTGAGGAATGTGTGCATGGTTTTGCGGAGGCGGAAGATCTGCATCAGCATCTTGTCGCCCATCTCAAACAGGCTGCAGACTACCTGAAGCATCACCAATACATGTTTCCAGTTGCGACACAAACTGTTTAAGTGTCACATTTTCCATTTGATATTATTGCTGCATTTGGTGTGTTATGAATAATAATAATATTATTATCGCACACTGATTACTTTGATACCATCATATTTTCTGATCCTGTTGAATGGAACTATTATCGTATGAAGTCACTAGGTTGTAGTTCCATAGAAAGTAATTAAATAACTCAGTATGACTATACACCGCCACTGGAGCATGATTTTCTGTGTGGGTAGGCATATGTAATGCTATGAGCGTGAGTGGAATGATTTTAAATGCATCGATCCCGTCCTGATATGACCTGAGATGTTGCTAGGACGTAAAACAACATCAAAGCAAACAAAAATGCATTGACAAAGGCCTCTGCACATATAAGATCACTCTGCTCACTTGGACTGCACATTACTTTTGATACTGGGGTGATTTTTGCTTGACAGAATGATTCTAGGACCATATGAAGAACTGGGCTGTATCGCCTCCTGTAATTTAATTATGTTTTGCGAGTTAATTTTGCTGTCGATTGACACAAATTTAACCACTTCCAAAATTGCATCAGAGATCAAAGTTGTTGCAGTCATTTGACACAGATCTGACCATTTTGGCATTTTGTGTCGATTTCAATGTAGGCATGTGAATGTGATCGACAAGACTGACAGAATAGGTACCACTAACTTTTCGCCGTGAATATGGCTTTTGCTGCCAACCCAATGTTAAATCATCAATCAATTAACCTATGAATTCAGTAGAATATAGCGCCATGGCGAATGAATAGTAAAATAATTCTTTGCATGCACTATAAAAAAACCTGAAAGACCTGGTTATACATACTTGTAATAGAAGTATCAGGGATGAAAGATCTCTGCGATTTCGCGGATTTCCAGGATTTTTCCTGTAGCTATAAGTGTATACTAATACGTTGCGCCCTTCCTGATATGACCTTAGATGTTGCCAGGATGTACAACCAGCCAACCAATACGTTATTTCATGCTGCAGCACCATCAGCGTATACTAATATGTGGTACAAATGCCGCAGCACTAGCCTTCAAAGGCCGCAGCACTATCAGCGTATACCGATATGTGGTGCAAACGGCGCAGCACTAGCAGCGTATACTACTAATACATGCTCCAAACAGCGCAGCCCTATCAGCCTATACCAATATGTATGAAATCCGACTTCCGGGAATTTTCAGCGATTCCCTGACAATGGGAGAATATCAGCATTTCGGCTTTTTTTCCCGGAGACCGCTTTAATCCATGAAGTATGTACAATAAAGTTGTAGGCATCATAATAGTCTTTGTGGGTGGACGGGAGCTCTTTCAAATGGGGCTCAGCCTTTGGTTTTGACACATTTTGAAATCTTACGGAGTATGTATATGTAAAGTCATGTCTTTCGGTGATTGTATATCAAAGCTATAAGAGCGATCTACATATACCGCCTTTCTTTATCAGTTCCCATTTGCCACATGATCTCCCAAGTCCAAAGCCAGTTAAGTTTATAGTAAATATATTATTCTAAAGTTGCCTAATCTGATGAAGGCATAATATTTTCAAAACCGTATCACTTATCATAGATTTGATTGCGCATAGTCATCTTATACCCCAGTCACACGAGAGCCAGCGTCCGCATCCGACCTCCTTACGACCAAAAGGTTGCCAACTTCCCAGCGTCCCGCTCGCCACCTGGCGACGATCACATGGTGCACGCGGCATTGCATGTGTTGGCGCCGACCGTTCGGCACCAGGTCGCGAGCTGTCGCTGACCAAGAGGTCGGCGACTGGTCGTCGCCAACCAATGGCCATCAGGTGCTGACCACACAGGTCGCAAGGAGGTTATACCCCAGTCACACAAGAGCCAGCGTCCGCCTCCGACCTCCTTACGCCCAAAAGGACGCCAACCTCCCAGCGTCCCATTCGATACATTGATTCAAATACATGGTGGGCACCGGACTGGCACCAGGGCGGCGCCGTAGCGCCGACCACCCGGTGAGCGTGGCATTGCATATTTTGGCGCCGCTAGGTCAGCGCCACGTCGGCGCCAGCCAAGGGGTCGGTGACCTGGCGGCACCAGGGCAGCGCCAGGTTGCCAACCACTTTTTAAAGGCGCCGACCAAACTGGATGCAAGGAGGTTGCAAGTGCAGCACTTGCAACCTCCTTGCGTCCAAAATTTCCGAAATGGACGCCGGGAGGTTGGTGTCCTCGCGGCGCCAACACTTAAGGAGGGCGCAATGAGGACGTTTGACGTCGCGAATCGATCGTAACTGAACGCAGGCCTCATGTGACTAGGGTATTACAAGCGCAACAGCTGCGACCTCGCGGCGCCGGCACATAAGGCGGTCGGTCGTAAACAGGACGTACGGACATCGCAAATCGATCTTAAGCGAACACAAGCCTCATGTGACTGGGGTATTAGGTACTAGTGTAATTATTCATTTATTAATTATCCTACAGAGATGAAAAATCTCCGCCATTTTGTTAATTTGTGGTTTACAACAAAATTAACATTGGGCCAAATTTAAAAAAATGATTAATCATCCTTTTGAAATTAAAATCAAGAGTCCAGTGGGCAGTTTTAATTTTTGAAGTAGACATAATAGGTAACCAGACGTGATGGCCGAATGAGATGCGCGCCCGACTCCCGTTCTGGTAGGTCGTATTATTCGAAATCGTGGGTTCGAACCCTGTCCGAGTCAAACCAATGACGTAAAAATGTATACACAAATTGAATTGCTGCTAGCCGGACATATTTTTAACCGTTAAAAAAAATGTTGATCAAGGGCGGCCGATGTTCAGGCACGGGCGGGGGACGATCACCAATTTTTTAAATTTTGTTTGGCCTTATTTTACATACATATCCTATAATATTCTGTATTTTCTAAAATAGTTTACTTATTTTCTCCCTCTATTTCGTCAATATCACAAAATTTGAAAAATTTAAGCGTTCCAGGTATACGTTGATAGTTGGCTGTCGACCAGTGTTGGGCCGACAGCTGATGTTGGGTCTGCAGTCAGGGTCAGTCCCTGTGGTGGTTACTGTGTGAAAAACCCCAGAAGTTCTGTCCATAGGGTTAACACTGTCAGGGAATCGCAGAGAATTACCGGAAGTCAGGATTCCTATTCTGCTTGGAGAACATCCTGTCAAGCGTTTTGATTTTATTTATCGCCTACCTTGCATCATCAATCTACGCTCTTTTTCTTCTTCGCCAACCACTTTCATCCCTGAACTTAAAGTTGCATAGTCCTATGGTTTTGAATTTCTGTATTTTTTCTGAGATAAATATATTAGATCGATCACTGGTATCTATTTTACATTAATTCAAAGTTACTTTTATTTTAAATGGTAAACTTTTGAGATATTTTGAGTACAAACATGGAAAATTAGTTTTGGCAAGCTTGCCAAAACGCTGACACCATAGACTCCTGCAGTAACAGGTTCTGTTAAATTGACTCAGTATTGCCTTCTACACAGAAACAAATGCTTAATAAGTGCATCAGTATCTAAGTTAGATATGTAAAATCAAATCTAGATAATTGGTTTGGTTTTGAAAATTTGATATTTCATCGGACTATGCAGCTTTAATGTCGCATTGATAGAATGAATTCTAAGTCAAAATTCAATCAAAAATGAGTCGCGTGTTGAAGTTGAAGCCTCATGGGCAGGGCCAGTGCTACTGTTAGGTTTTATAAAAGATTCACCTGGTACTTGTAGTACACGGGTGAACGACAAACCACTCTAAATACCGGCGAAAATAGCTTTAGTATGGAACATGAAGTAGAAACTGTGGTTCCATGATCAAATGGCTACATATATTGGCACAGATTTGGTGAAATGGGAGAGAATGCAAAAAGACACCCGTGTACTGCGAGTACCGGGTGAATCCTTTATCTACTGTTAGGTCAACTAGGCAGCCGTCTAGGGTGCATCCCTCAAGAGCAACTCAGTATTGACCTTTTGAGGGGGTCATGGTTTTCTACCAACAATTGGTGGGTGGAGACGGGTGCAAGTCGTTGACCTTGCCTAGGGCGCAAAAGAGTCTGGCACCAGCCCTGCTCATAGAGACCAGTCAAAGACCCTATAATACTAAGACGGCTCACTCGCTATCTCTCCCATGGTAATGTAAATTTCGCAGTGCCACCTTGTGGCTTTGATCAGCCCAGCTGCTGGTTGGTGTTTCACATGTAGACAGATACAATTATATTATACATGAGACAGGTAAGTATGAATACACATCAATATGAAATTGCTATGAACAAACACACATCATCAGCATCATCATCATCACACATCTTTCATATTCATATATACATTTATACATATAATATAGCACCTGTCTAACCAAGAGAACAGCCAGCGCACCAAGTGGTGGGTTTGATCATTTTGATTACACAGTACAGGCTGAGTGAGCCGTCTTAGTATTATAGGGTCTTTGGACCAGTGTAGCTAAGTGTGGTGCCCCTGTGCTATGCTGCTCTATAAATTCAATGTCTTGCAGGTGTAGCAGAGTCTGGTTCTCCTGTAGTATTCTGAATCGTGCTGAATAAAATGTTTGACACTGTCCAGCATGTCGTTGCGCATATCAAATTTATTTTGCATCCTTTCATTTGAAATATCTCCCAAGTTAACCCATCAATGAAAAAGAAAAAGAAGTTACTTGGAACTACCATAGAGTAACAGGGATGATATTTTCCGTTTTTTAAGTGGATTTCCAGGTTTTTTTCACAACCTGGGGGCATTTTTTTATATAGGTGTAAACGGAAATTTGCCTTCGGGAGAATAATCTCGACTTGATTTCCGCTTCTTTTTTTTTTTGCCTGACGTCAGTATCATCCCTGAGTAATGTCAAGGAAGGTAATTTTTGGAAATGATCGGTGACATTGCACCTAGAATGGTATTCCGCTCCCCCCCCCCCCCTCCTACCCTCTTCTACTATTCCAGGACTGGGGTCCTAACCATTTGTCTACCTAGGCTCCCTGATGCAATCAACCTAGGCCACGGCTACCTGTTGTGTGTATCTGGCATTTCACCTGGGGATGTCAGATCAGACGGGATGGCTGAATGAGTTAGCGCGTCCGTCTCCCGTGTTGGTAGGTCGCAGGTTCGAACCCTGGTCGAGTCAAACCAATGACTTAAAAATTGAAACTTGTTGCTTCCTAGCCTGGCGCTCGGCATTATTAGGATAGGGCAAGGACTGGTTGGCTCAGTGTCAGGATAATGTGACTGAGTGGGATATCAGGTCATGGTGCTGGTGGCCTGGTCTTCCAGTGGGGCAGCACTATAAAGTCGCCATGAGTGTGCACTGTCACAAGTTGGTACCCGTCCTGATATGACCTTAGATGTTGCTGGGATGTAAAACAAAAGAAAACCTGGGGATGTCAGTGAACCTCACTACACGCATTGATAACATCCAGCCAAATATATTTATCATAACTTCGGACCATCGGATTGTGTGGCTTTAAATCAAATATAGAGTGTAAGCTAAAACGGCCATATTGTACATTGATTTCTTGAAATTGTCAGGCAGCATAAGTAAAACAAGAAAACCTTTTAACCTTTTTGAGTGTAGCTGCTCTCTACCACCTCAGTCTATTAAACCCATTTGATCACTTAACAACCTATAATTTTGTTCTAAGTTTTATTTCCCTTAGCCACAAATTATATAACTATGTCCTTTTTAAGGCTGCATAGTCCGATGAAGCATCAAATTTTCAAAATCAAAGCAATTATCTAGATTTGATTCTACATATCTAACTTAGATATGGATGCACTTATTAAGTATTTGTTGCCACATAGAAGTGAACACCCGAGTCGAATTAATAGAACATGTTACAGCAGAAGCCTATGGTATCAGAGTTTTGGCAGGCTTGCCAAAATTATTTTCACATGTTGGAATTTCAAATATCTCAAAAGGTAGCCATTTCAATTAAAAGTTACTTCAAACTAAAGTAAGGTAGATTATAATGATCAATTTAATATATTTATCTCAGAAAAATGTCAGAAACTCAAAACCATCGGACTATGCAACTTTAAATTCACAGTGTCTGTTGACATAAATTGATTGTATGCTTTTGCACTGTGTGAAGGCGATGGTTGAATAAAAAACAAAAAATTTAATTCTCGCCGAAAATATGACCTATGCTGCCGACACGGCGAAAACAATCAATCAATAAATGCTAGAATTGTTCACCCATTTTCTTTGAAAGAAACCGGTCTGAAGCTGTAACACCCCACCCCCTTATTCTGGATACATCTTCATCCTGACGTCGCTTTCTCTTTGGATGTTTTATTTTGTTTAACTGTTCTTATTCCTCTGAATAACATGTTGTCAGTGCTAATGCACTGGTCTTCTAGCCCTAATGACAATTGCCACTGCACAGTAATCAAATCTACAACAATATAGATAGACAATTACAGGGAATAAGCAACATATTGGTACATGAATGACAGGTAAAGAATAAGATAATAGAAAAAAGAAACATATATGTTAGACAAGTATGGTAAGTGTTAGTAGGAGGTGGGGCATAACTGATTATCTTTCTAGTGGTGACATACTCGTTGAAAGGGTAATTAATGGTGGGATGTAGGGTGGGCCTTTGTGTTTGAACTGGTCTTCATGGTAATCTCAGGTGGGGCCTATTGAGTTAGTAAGTAGGTTAATATTGATTAATCATGTACCATGTGGTGGCCAAATTGATAGAGCGCAGTATTCCCTTGTGGAAGGTCGGGAGTTCAAATCCCAGCCGGTTCAAACCGATGACTTATAAAGTTAATACTTGTCGTTACCTAGCCTGGCGCTCGGCATTAATAGGATAGGGTGAGGACTGGTTCGCACAGTATCAGGATAATGTGACTGTGGGATCGGGTCATGGTGCCACCAGCCTGGTCTCTCACTGTGGCAGCGCTATAAAGTTGCTATGAGTGCACATTGTCACAAGTCGGTACCCGTCCTGATATGACCTTCAATGTTTACTTAATCTAGTCATTTTTTAGATCTTTAAACTGTGGGCAGTTAACTGTTAAGTAATAAGGTTAATCACACAGCGCTAGTTAAATAATCCTCTACAGTCACCTTAGGTCCCCAATTGGGCTGACTGAAGGTATAAGAAGGTAATGCCATGTGTGGTTAATTATATTTTTTATTTTATATTAAAATAAAAATGACTACTGTAGTACCTGTGCATTTCATTGCACAACTTTGCATACAGACAAATATTGTCCTGATATAGCAGGTGTCCTCTGATCGGAGGGTTAATCAAGTGAGTGTGTCTGTCTTCGCGTTGTCTGGATTGTATGAGCTACTAGCGGTTAACAGTGTATTGCTGTCCATATCTTTTCACCATGTTCTCATGACCTCGTCTCGGCAGTGACCTCCCCATTGTCAAATAAGATGTGACGTATAATTCATTATGTACTCCTCAAAGGGGAGATTGCTCCGGAAATAAAGTAATGAATTCTCACATATATAAAACTATATATGTCCGAATTTGTCTTCATTAGATCTTTCCATCCATATAGGTTTTGGAATGATTAAGATAAGCGTGTAGATATTATAAGCAAAACACTTTTTTTTTTTTACTACTGTTGTTGTTTTGGGAATTTTTCAGTCGCATTGGTGCGCTGAAGGCTGCAAATCTGCAGCACTGAATGGGCACCACTGAAAGCAGTCCCATGTGGTCGGGAGTTGGCTTCCGGTGTGTAGCAATCAGAGGAATTGAGGGGTAGGGGGGAGGGGGGGGGGAGGAAGGAAAAAGGCAGCCTAAGAGTCCAACCACAGTACTCTGAGAGGGCCGGGGGAGGCTGGGTGGTTGGTGTAGTTTTGCACCCCAGTAAGACCCTAGGCCATACCAGGATGTGCACCGACTTGTAACAGTGTGCACTCATGGTGACTTTATAGTGCTGCCCCACTGGGAAATCAGCCCGCCGGTGCCATGACCCGATGTCCCACACAGTCACATTATCCTGACACTGTGCACCCAGTCCCTGTCCTGATTTCATAATGCCAAGCGCCGAGCAGCAACAGGTACCCATTTTATAAGTCATCGGTTTGACTCGACCAGGATCCAAACTTCAGTCCCTCCAGATTCACCGGTATGCACCGTAAGTCCGGCCAAGGCCAGAAGAAGAAGTGAAGTGAGGATGGGATTAGTTAGGCAGAGGGTGGGGTTACCTGTTTGTTGCAGTGAAAATTAGTGGTTAGTTAGTAGTGGC